>JAXGGA010003162.1:0-107441 GCA_038373865.1 Uloborus plumipes
TCAAGAAACTACTCCCCGCCAAGGCGGCTCGCTAGCAGGCGCTTCACGCCTTTACTTTTTTCCTATATAAAAAAATCATTCGAATTATTGAGATGCTTCGCGCTTTCAAGATGGTAAGGAAAGTTTCAGTAAGTTCAGCTCGCTTAAAGGAAAAAAGCAGACATAGATACTCAGTTTTTAATATAAGTAGATGGCTTTTCAACAAATGAATGTTTCAAAATATTACAAGTAGCTAGCGATAAAAATTCTACGTAAGTTGCCCGCTTATGAGTTTCGTGTTTGATTTAGTTAAGCCTTCATTCAAAATTCTCATTATCATTGTTATTACTGTTTCATAGCAACGACGTTTCAACAATGGATTTCATATTTAATCATTTATTAGGCTTAATCGCTTTAAATTTGACTATTTATTAATTGATATCTTCGCTAATTAAAATCGTATAATTATATAAATTGAAACTAATGAAGCCCGAAAAATTACCTATCTATCGGTACCTGGTTCGACTTTCAGTTCGTTGGCGTTCAGGAGAAAGAAGCGTGACATAGATAGAAAGAAAGATAGAAAGATAGTTAGAAAGATACTCAGTTTTTAATATAAGTAGATAACTCCGGGGTGCGATGACTCCGGGGGATAAATTTTGGGAAAACGTCCTCAATGTCTCATCGAGAATATTCATACCAAAAATCAACACTAAAGACCCCCGGGGAGAAAAGATACGGAAAATAAAAACGAGGGGGAGGGGGTGGGGGTCGAAAAACCCCCTATGCCGAGCTTTGGGACAAAATAAATGTGGGTGCAAAAGCAGAGCTCAATCCGAGTTACCGTTTAGTCTGGACCCCTGTCAAATAATTTTTAAAAAGTGCGAAAAATAGCGATTTTTTAACCTTTATCACCCCTCCCCCTGAGGGTCCTGGATGTTTTGCTTTAGTATGTGCCGTCAGGGGCCGCTGGAGATTGAGTATACCAAAAATGAACTCTAGGGATCTTAATGGGGCTGAGATACAGAGGGGGGAAAACAACCCCGGTTTGGTTACTCGCGTAATCAGTCCTTAGTCGCTCTTTTACATTTTTCTTGGCGACGGAAATTTCTTGGCGGCTTGTATTTAGTTTTCTTGGCGGGGCGGGACGCTCCCGCGTCCCGTTGATCCTTAGTCGCTCTTTTACATTTTTCTTGGCGACGGAAATTTCTTGACGGCTTGTATTTAGTTTTCTTGGCGGGGCGGGACGCTCCCGCGTCCCGTGATTAAGCAAAAACAACAAATTTAATTTCACCAGATCTTCGCGGATAATCCGCTTCGTGGATAACCCGCTCGAAGATAATCGAGAGTATACTATAATAGTTTTCAAATCATCACGTTGAAACTCATAGATTATATTACAACTAATTATAAATCCATGTATTGTAATTCTATAATTTAGGATTATACATCTAGGAAAATATTTTCTTAATACAAAGAAAATGAAACTTAAAATAAGAAACTTACCGTTGAAAAGATTCGTTCTTATAGTGTATTCAATTTTTCTGAAGCTCCAAAATCACTTCTTCACTAATGCTAAATCCTAACCCAAATGACTCATTGATTGTACAGCACTCTCCCGAGACAAGCACAAGACGTAAGTACCGTCAATAAATCTCACCATTCTACTCGTATTCTTGACCATTGATAAGTGCTGTCACTTTCACCCTCACATCCCTTTTTTATTGAGGAAACGCCCAGGAGAATCTGGGAAACAACGAGGGTCTGCTTTTGTTCTCGGAAGTGTCGGGATAACGACTATAGGGAGCAAAGATGAGCTACAGGCTACAGTAGATAGCGGAGCGCAGTGGATTGCTTTCCCTGCTTACGAAAGGGCGCCTACCCAACAGCCTTTAGGAGGGCATGAGATCAAGTTTCTTTAGGCAAAGAAAGCCCAGTATACATTTAAAAAAAAGCAAACACATTGTGAAAACAGTGGAAGGGCGCCGTTCGGGAGGGCGTACCGGGAAATCTCCCGGTCAAGTCTATGGCCAGTCCGGGCCTGTTCAAACGGTCATAACTTCCTCTGCCAACAACATATTGAAATATTTTTTTCGCCAATGTCATACTCTATTCTTTGTCTTAACAGAACAGTTGAGTCCTGAGGCGAAATGTGAAAAATTTTTTTACAAAAAATTTATTTTTTTCTGTGCATTTTTTGTAAAATTTTTTTTCACATTTCGCCTGAAAGGACTCAACTGTTCTGTTAAGACAAAGAATAGAGCATGACATTGGCAAAAAAAATATTTCAATATGTTGTTGGCAGAGGAAGTTATGACCGTTTGAATATCGGTAAAATATGACATTTCTCATAATTCGGCCTTACGCAACTAAAAGCACGTTGAACTTTCCTCGGTTATTTATACATTATTTTAAAGTGCTTACACTGGTCTTTCAAACGACACTATTTTTGCCGTGCCAACTGAAATGTACAAGCTGTTTTTAGACCTCAAAAACGCTAAAAAACGTCAAAAATGCCCTGTTTTGAGGGCCTTCACTGACCTTACGGCAACAACTTACCACAAATTTAACATTCATTTTGTAAAGTTTCAACCTTCTATATTCCATATACAAAAAGAAAATTGCAGTTTAACAGTTCCTGGTAAGAGTTTTGGCTCACAGCAATTTCCATGTCTTGAAAATCCGCTTAATTTTTGATGCCGCACCTTAAACTTTAGGGATCCATAAAAACTAAACAACTCAACTGAAGAGCAAAACATTCTGGATTTGGTCTTTCAATAAGATTATTAACATTTGGTAATTTTTGGGAGAAAATCTGAGAGGTCATGAATCACCTCATAATGCTAGGCGTGACAGTTTCTCAGATTCTTGCTCTTAAAACGGCTACAGAACACACTTAGCAATGGTTATGTGCTGCAACCTGTTAATAATGAATTGAAACAATACCAAAGTAATAATTGAACCTGTTAAAACCTACAACAGAACCCTATTATTTGGTTGAAATGTTCATTTTTGGAAAATTCAGATTCACTTTTTGGATTGTCCCTAAAAAGGGACTCTAGGCATCAATGGGTTAAAGCTCGGTAAGATCAAAGCCCGGTGGGAAATTCTGTCTGTGTTAGTGATTCAGAATGCTCATCCCTTCCGGCATTTCATACTTTCAAGACCTCTGTAATGCTCGCTCCAGTGGCGGATCATGATATTTTGAGGCCCCAGGCACAACCTGATACGGAGGCCCCCCTGATGCTACAACAAATAGAATAGTTCAATAATATGAACTATACAGAATTTTTTTTTTTTTTTTTGTGAGTCAAAAAGCTTTGGGGTTATAGAGGAGATGATTTTAAAAGAAAAACATCTGACAAAAAAAAAAAAAATATTCACAGTAAAAAAAAGAAAAAAGAAAAAAATTGCCTTATATTTTTAAGTATTTTAGTCAATGGAGAGGGTGAGATCCGAGCCCCGATATCTGGCATGTGGCATCTCGCAAAATCCTAGGCTTTATTACGAGTAAATATCAAAAATTAGTATTTTAAAATGACAGCGATAGATAATGAAACGAAATAGTTTTTATTTGTCAAATACTTCTTTAACAATAGATAAGTTCATGTGAAAACGAAATTATTCATAAAATTCGTTTTCAAATTGCCGCAATGATAATGCTAAGATAGGTTTTTCAAAGGAATCACGAAATTCGCGGAAGCCGCACATTTTTCACCTCTGCTCTATGCTCTTCCATACGAACATGGGAGGGGGATGGGATCTCGAAAGCTGATGATTTGTAATAATAATTTCTTGCAACATTTTGTCAATGAGTTTTATTCCAGGTTCACAGAAACTTGCTTCAATTTTATTCCTAACATTTTTTTTTGCACACACTTAATATTTTAAGTATAATTTTACAATTGCAAAAAAATTCATATTCGAGAGATCCATAATAAATTTCCGGTGAATTTAAATTGAAAACTGCTGTTGTTGTTCTAATTAATGCGGAGTATACTGCCAAAATGCTGCTCGGTATGATACAAGTTATTCAGTTATTCTAGCAAAACTTTAAACATGCATTTTATCAGAAAATAGATTGTTTTCACGAGTATTAAAAACAAAAAAAAAAAAAAAATGTTATGCTAAATTTTCGAACATAATATGTGGGGGGGGGGGGGGGTCAAGCAGCCTGAGGTTAAAGAGAACCCTGAAGCCTTATCAATTTGTTGATTTGGTATGGAATAAACCCATTGTATCTTTTATTTTTGGCGCTTGATTCAAAAATTATAGTTATTACAACTCTTGTTTTTAAAATTGTAATATGTTTAATTTCCTGCAGACAACACAGTCAATGAATAATTTTTAAGAATATTAAACTTACTTCGGAGAGATTTCTTTGCTTGAATTTTGCCTATTCTTCAAAATTTGACAGTTCTTGAGTTAAAATGCGATGCGTAACAAATGGTACAAGTTTTGACTTGGGAAATACTAGGCGGCTTTCGGAAATCACGTAATTGGTGGAAGAAATCTTCATTGATGCAGGGTTGGAGGTTGGAGCACAAAAAGAGCTCAAAGCGAAAATACTGTTGAGTTTCCAGACATTATAACAAAATGACGGTGTCCATGGCGCTTCTTTTTTTTATTTATTTGCTGGTATAAAAGAGAAGCGACAAAAGGAAGCGTTTGGCTATTCTGAAACAATCTCGAAAGATTGCTCATAAAAGCACCCACTTTCTCTTCGTGTAGCTCTCAGTGTCAAGGTCAAAAAAGCTTTTGACAAGAGGAGGGAGTCTGAAAAATGAGGGCCATAAACCACTTTGCCTAAGGTCTTAGAATCAAGCGTAGGTTTCTGATAAGCATCGGGCTGGTGGCTGGTCAGTGCATAACGGCGCAGGACAGGACAACGGCGACTGAAGAAAGAAAAAAGTGAATGGCTCTTTTTCGCTGGGGGGCCTTAGCTGAATGTTTCTTTTTCATTGCATGACTCATCTTGGATTACGCGTCTCGAGGCCTTGCAAAAGAAATCCCGGTGCTGTAGAGAGACCTCTCACGCTTATTGTCTCATTTTTCAACACGCTAGAGGTCTCAAGTTTAAAGTTTTAAAATAATTTGTTTCTTTCCTCCAGAATACTTTATCAAAACAAGCAACATATTTCATGCCTTTACATACTTTTAACATACATACTTTTACATACCTTGCATGCTTTTAACATACTACTTTAACATACATACTTTTACAAACTTTACATGCTTTTAACCTTTACATCTCGTGAGTGGGGGAAGGGGGACAGACACATTCTATCGTAAAAAACATGTGTTATGGTGGCTGTTACCACGCATAACTTGAATATTTAACAAAATAAGTTTGAGGCAAAAGGTAAACTTCGAAACCTGGACCCTATGTCCACTCCGCTGAGAAAACTGGACCTTATGCTATTGCTGTCCAAAAATGTGGACCTTCTGTCTCTCGGATTTTCTATCCCTCGAACCTTTTGGACGTGGATCTTTTGTTTGTGGACCTTTTAGTTTTGGACCTTTTGGCTTTGGACCTTATATCCGGATCCCTCAATGAATAGCCTACCAGGCAAGCCAACTAGGGCTCGGTTTATTGTCACACCTTTCTAAGGGGTCTCAATTTTTTTAAAGGTTTACACATAGCATTGAAGCTATACTAAAAATACGTGTATTTTTAAGGAAAAAAAAAAGAAAAAAAACCGGTTTATTGAAAATTTCCTTAAACGAGTCTTTACTCATTTTGCTTGAATAGGATTGACCCTGTCGGCCTGTCGCAACTGTGAGGGTCCCCAATAACCCTCATGGGCCCAAAGGGGAAGCAAAAAATGAATATGATAAATGATTTACATAGTGCTGATATACAATGGGGCCCCAAAAATGCAATTTGACGGGCCCCCTTATCTGTAAATCAGCCACTGCATTCTGTCGTTGAATCTTCAGGAGGCCTCCAAAGTATTGTGGACCTAGGACCTCACTATTAGTAGTTCTGAGTTTTTGGCCTTATTTTTAAAGGCTTACGCATTAAAGCTATGCAAACAATACGTGTATTTTAAGAAAAATAATTTCAAACTAACTATTTGCTAATTGGAAAAAACTTTCTTAAACGAGAACCTTTATTAATTCTGCCGGTATTGGCCTGATCATTTCGCAGCTGTGAGGGCCCCCGTGACCATAGGGGCCCCGAAGGGGGCAACAAACTGTATTTTGACGGGCCCCCAAACCTGTAAATCAGCCACTGCATTTTGCCTTTAAATCTTCAGGGGGCCTCCAAATTATTTTGGGCCTTTTGCCTTTCTATTAGTTAGATAATAATAGCTTAATTGCAGGGCCCAATTAATTGGCAATAATCAGGGCCTTCACACTGTGCTTAAAATCCCTGGCTAATTGCTAATTTGAGTTTTGAGCACCTCCCACTAAAACTCGTGATTTTCCATAACAGATTCTCAATTCCAAATACTTTGATTTTAAAAATTTGGCACTCTGCGGTTCCGAGGCCCCCTGCTTTGCTGGAGGCCCCAGGCTCGCGCCTCATGCGCCTATTGGGTGATCCGCTACTGGCTCGCTCTAAGAACCATGTTACCTCGGGTCCTAGGAAGTCGTGAAGTTTTCACTGTACCTATCTGAAAATGATTCTAATGTCGAAGAACATAGTGTGGATGAGATAATGTGAACTACAAGATTCCATAAAGCTTTGAGACTGCAATCTACAGGGTAAAAAAAAAAAAGAAAATTTCCTACTACTAAGAATATAGAATTAAAAAAAATACGAAAAAACATCCAAAAGCACTAAAAGATATTTTTTTTATTAAACTACATGCACTTTACCAAGATGGTTTAACTAGTTCAATAAAGCCTTAAAGAGAGGAGAGTTTTTTGTTTTTTTTTTGTTCCAGATCATTCGTCGAACTACAATGAATATTTTAAATTCTAACCAAATATGACACCTATTTTTCCACAGTGCATTTATTTTTTGTCAATTGATTAGAGTATCATTTCCAGCGGTGCAAAAAATTGTGAGAGGGAAAATTCAACTCCAGTTAGGTGCAAAAAGATTACTTATTCCACTTCATAAAAGCTGTAAAGACAATCAAGGTGATGTAGACACATATCGTGGAGTATATACTGTCTTAAATTTACAAAAAAAATTTCGTACTTTCATTTATTTCGTTAATTTTCATTCAAAATCACATCAGTTCTTCTGAAGTTGTTTTTACTGTTTTGCTGTAATTGAAACGTACGAAATGTCACCAAGGAATGTCACCAATTTAGCGTCGACATTTCGCACTTAATAGATAACTACTTTTCAAGAATTTTCCTGTTTCCCACCCGAGAGTTTTAACAGTAGCTGCTTAGGTTTTCCGAGTCAGCTCTCTATTATAGTTATGAATTTGCAATCACGGCTGTAATGTTTGATCATATTTTGGAAGTTAATACGTATTTCTCTTTGTGTTTAGGGTGCTCAATGAGAATTGTTTTATTAATGGGCGTTTTGACAACTTTACAAACTCATTCGTAAATATTGCAAACAAATTTATGGCAGTTCTGAATAGAAATAAGTCACGATTAATAATACTCTTGATCTAGATTTCTCTTAACTTTTCCTGGATTAATCAATGGAATAATTTTTGAAACATGGAGTAATTTTAGAAATAAATAAAGTTTTTTTTTTTTGAAAGAAATAACAAACACAGCGATACTAAAATAATTTATTTTGAATAGCATAGCATGTCATCAGGACCGTCATTTCGATTTTTTCCGGGAGGGGGGGGGCAAAGGGGGTATACACAATGTAAATTTTTCAAAAAATTACAAAAACCACGCCTACTTACACGTAAATACATTGATTTCCCAAAGTCAGGCGGGGGGGGGGGGATTGACCCGCCCTACCAGCACCCCGAAATGACGGGCCTGCATGTCATATACATATGAGACAACGATGTTAATTTGACTGTCATTAAAATTTAACATTAGTAGTATAATACAGTCGACGCTCGTTATAACGACCACACGTTTTTAGACCATCCTAATATAACGACAGGTGAGAAAACCCCTATCTGTATCCCAATATACTCTATGTTCTACCTCTTATTGCGACCACTCGTTATAAAGACCGTTTTCTGTAGGACGGAGACGGTCATTATATCGAGCGTCGACTGTACTGCGGAAATTTTATGTAGCATAAATAACATCAAAGTTTTAAAAAATCAAATTGTAATAATGTGTATTTCAAGCAGGGCCGTAACCAGGCCTTAGTTTCGGGGGGGGGGGGGGGGGGGGGTTGCCAAACATATTTCTCATGAAATTTGTGAAGTCAATAAAATTTTATAATCTGATATCATGGTCTATATTCTGTTGATTCTTGCTGCAACAGACGTTGAAAGGGTATTAACATGAAATATGTAAAGTAGTGTCTCATCTTTTCAATGAAGAAAAAAAACATGAATAGATGAGTTTACTCATATACGAGTACTCGAAAGAGAACTTTTGAAATTTTTATCTCACGGACACTTATAAGATGTGTGAAATATAGACTTTGGTACTTTCAAATTTGAAGAATTTTGGTGCTTTTTTAGTGTGGTATAAAAATTCAAAGGAAAATGTGTATTGTTAAGAAAGTAGGTTTAAAAACTACAATAAATATAAATACTGCCAAAAAAAAACTTAATTTGTGGAATTATTTAATAATGATAATTTCACTTTTCGAATGCAGTTTCAAAATAAATAAGAAAATTAAAATAAAATAGTAATTCTAATTTTTTCAGTTAGAAATTATGAAAGCATTTTTTGGAACAGTTTTGAAGAATTTCGGAGGGGTTAGAACCCTAAAAACTCACCCCTTAAATACGGCCCGGATTTAAAGTGTGTGATTTTTATGTCTCTAACAGTAAAATTGTTCTATTGTAATAGTAAAATTAGGTTTCGACATTGGTTTTCCAAAATGATAATTCAAACTACGATTTAAACTGTCGTAAATCCTGGCTCGTGGAAAAAATTAGCAAACCTGTGTACATAATAGAATCCCAAGTATACTGATAATGTTTCAGCGGCGAAAAAGCTCTTCCGACAAAATTTTCAACTTTACAGGAATTTGAGTTTGTGTATTTCCATATAGATTTAGAACAATAGCTAAGCTTCAACCCAACATGGAATCTCCAATGTGCTTTCAAATTTGCTGATTGAGAAAAGTCCTATAAAAATGCACTTGAATACCGCTTCTATCCAGAGCATGTCTTCAGACTTTATGGATGGGAAAATTTTTTAGAACTCATTTAATAGGAATAGTTTTTTTATCGGAACAGATTCTCAAGAACACTTAAGAATTCGCTTAATTTTTTTGTTCAAGGCACAGGAACATGTTTTCACGTTATAACAAATTCTTCGGTGTTGAATCAGCAATTCTATATGATAAAGAATCAACATACAGGGTTGTCTAAATTAAACTTCCCCAACTCAGAGACCTGTGTAGGACGTTGTATGGATCATCTGCTTATATTAAAAACTGAGTATCTTTTTTTCTATCTATCCATGTCACGCTTCTTTCTCCTGAACGCCAATGAACTGAAAGTCGAACCAGGTACCGATAGATAGGTAATTTTTCAGGCTTCATTAGTTTCAATTTATATAATTATACGATTTTAATTAGCGAAGATATCAATTAATAAGTAGTCAAATTTAAAGCGATTAAGCCTAATAAATGATTAAATATGAAATCCATTGTTGCAAAACGTGGTTACTATGAAACAGTAATAACAATGATAATGAACATTTTGAATGAAGGCTTAACTAAATCAAACACGAAACTCATAAGCGGGCCACTTACGTAGTATTTTTATCGCTAGCTACTTGTAATATTTTGAAACATTCATTTGTTGAAAAGCCATCTACTTATATTAAAAACTGAGTATCTATGTCTGCTTCTTTCCTCTTTGAGCGAGCTGAACTTACTGAAACTTTCCTCACCATCTTGAAGAAGCGAAGCATCTCAATAATTCGAATGATTTTTTTATATAGGAAAAAGTAAAGGCGTGAAGCGCCTGTTAGCGAGCCGCCTTGGCGGAGAGTAGTTTCTTGAAATTTTCCTCACTACTTTCAAGGCACGAAGCAACGCCGGGCCCCTTACGTGGTATGTCTTGAAATCGAATGAACATTAAATTATATCAAATAATATAACTTCAGAATGAGGTAAAAGTTAGAGAGGGGGGACGTTATGCATCAACATGCCGCAGGAAGCTAATCTAGCTGCCCTGGCAGCTAGTAATGTGATGAAATTTTGAAAACAGACACTTTAGACCATGCGCTCGAGATTTATTAAAGAAAAAAAAATAATACTAAAAGTTGCCGATAGGTGGCGCTGCAGATTAACAAGACATTCTACAGATGTTCTATATGTGTGCCGTGGTTCTCCACAACTCTTTCCATTCGTAAAGCAGTGTGTTCTACAGTTGAGCGCAATAAGTCCACACTAATTCCACGAACATGACCATTAATTGCGTCTTTAAGATGTGCCAAGGTTGTAGGATGTTTTTTTTTTTTTTTTTTTTTGAAGAAGTAACTTCAAGAGGGTGCGAAACTTGCTCTGTCACAGGAAGATGATATCAAAACCATGTTGACAACGTTTGTAATTCCTGAACATTAAAATCGTGGCCCTCTCCGGGACACGATATTTATGCAGGATGATGCACCTCCCCATATTCTTCGTGGCGTTCAACAGATATTACGGGCAATTTTCACATTGCGCGTGTGATCAGCCGCTGTTTCCCCAACAGTTTGGCCTCCCCGTTCGCCTGATCTCACCCCTTGCGATATTTGGTTATGTGGATTCTTAAAGGATAGGGTCTATAGAGAAGACCCGACAATATTGGCACATATTTTAAAGACGCAATTAATGGTCATGTTCGTGGAATTAGTATGGGCTTACAGCGTTCAGCTGTGGAACACACTGCTTTACGAATGGAAAGAGGTGAGGAGAACCACGGCACACACATAGAACATCTGTAGAATGTCTTGTTAATCTGCAGCGCCACCTATCGGCACTTATTTGTACTATTTTTTTTCTTTAATAAATCTCGAGCGCATGGTCTGAAGTGTCTGTTTTCAAAATTTCATCACATTATGACCTATGCAACGTCCTGCACAGGCCTCTGAGTTGGGGAAGTTTAATTTGGACAACACGGTATTGCAGTGCTAAGCACAAAAATCGTACCTGCACTTTTTAACAAAATCGCCACCAGGAGGCTCTTTGTGACGTATTTTACCTAATTACAAAATTATATGGTCATTTGAGAATGGGGAACATTTTAAAAAAAATTCTGAAAAAGTTTCATCTGAATCAAAAACATGGTGGCGAAAAACTTTATGGAGTTATATCTCAGTTTGAGCCCCACTGCAGATACCACTTTTGCGCTTAGCACGGCAGTACACTACTTCACAGAAATATGGATTTTCCCCAGAAGGCATTTGACTAAAGGGTCTTTTCAGAACTCCTGCTCGAGAATTTCAGAAAAATCTCCACGCGAATATTGCTCTTGGCCAGTATGGATTGTGTATGCCTTTTCAGGCTTCCTTGTACAAGAAATTCCAGTATGGATTCTCGAGTGTGCTTTCAGGGCTGACAGTTGAGAAAATGTTTCATTAAAAACTTAACGTGAAGGCGTTTTCAAGTGCCTCCTCAGGTGTGGTCGTCGAGAAAATGCCCCAGAACACACTTCGCAGGCGAACGGCTTCTCGTCAGTATGAGATCTCAGGTGTCCTACTTGAGAAAGTGCTTTTTGACAGTATGGATCCTCAGGTGTTTTCTCAAGGTCCCTTGTAGAGAAAACTCCTCTGAACGCACTTCACATGTAAATAGCCCTTCAAATGTACTTTCAGGTTCGATTATTGAGAAAAGTCTTCAGAACACACTTCGCAGGCGAACGGCTTTTAGTCCGAATGGGTTCTCAGGTGTCTATTCAGGTGTCCTTTCGGAGATAATGCTTTACGACAAACTTCACACGAGTATGGCTTTTCACCAGTAAGGGATCTCTGGTGTACCTTAAAGCTCTTTAAGAGAGAAAATTTCTCAAGGCACATTTCATAGGAAAAGGGCTTCTCGCCCCTATGGGTTCAGAGGTGCTCTTTCAAGCTTTCTTGTCCAGCAAACTGCTTAAAACACGAAAATGGCTTTTCGCCAGTATGAATAGTCAGGTGTTTTCTCAAGCTTCCTCGCTCAGAAAATTTCTTGCAACACAATTCGCAGGAAAACGGCTTTTCGCCAGAATGGATACGAAGTGTATTTTCAAGTTCGCTGCATTAGAAAATTCTTTATAACACACTTCAAAAGAATGGCTTTTCGCCCGTATGGATACGCTTCTCGCCAGTATGGATGGACGAGTGTCTTCTCAGGTTTTCTTGCCGAGGAAATTTCTCAGCACACACTTCACGGAAAACGGCTTTTCAATAGTATGAATAGTCAGGTGTTTTCCCAAGCTTCCTTGATCAGAAAATTTCTTGCAACACTATTCGGAGGAAAACGGCTTTTCGCCAGAATGGTTACGCAAGTGTATTTTTAAGTTTGCTGCTTTAGAAAATTCTTTAAAACACACTTCACAAGAATATGGCTTTTCGCCCGTATGGATACGCAAGTGTCTTTTCAGGTTTGATGGATCAGAAAATTCCTTAAAACACGCTTTACAAGAATATGGCTTTTTGCCAGTATGGATAGACGAGTGTCTTCTCAGGTTTTCTTGCTGAGGAAATTTCTTAGCACACACTTCACAGGAAAACGGCTTTTCACCAGTATGGATACGTAAGTGAATTTTCATTTTTGCTGCAGTAGAAAATTTCTTGCAACACAATGCGCAGGAAAACGGCTTTTCGACTGAATGGATACACAAGTGTATTTTCAAGCTTGCCGCATTAGAAAATTCTATAAAACACACTTCTCAAGAATATGGCTTTTCGCCCGTGTGGATACGCAAGTGTTTTTTCAGGTTTGATGCATCAGAAAATTTCTTAAAACACGCTTTACAAGAATATGGCTTTTCGCCAGAATGGATACGCAAATGAATTTTCAAGCTTGCCGCATTAGAAAATTCTATAAAACACACTTCACAAGAATATGGCTTTTCGCCCGTGTGGATACGCAAGTGTCTTTTCAGGCTTGATGCATCAGAAAATTTCTTAAAACACGCTTCACAAGAATATGGCTTTTCGCCAGAATGGATACGCAAATGAATTTTCAAGTTTGCAGCATGAGAAAATTCTTTAAAACACACTTCACAAGAATATGGCTTCTCGCCAGTATGGACACGCAAGTGTGTCTTCAGGTTTGTTGCAATAGAAAATTTCTTAAAACACACTTCACAAGAATATGGCTTTTCTCCACTATGGGTTCTCAAATGGTCCTTCAGGTGTTGTGATCGAGAAAATTCCTTGGAACATTGTCCACAGGAAAAGGGTTTTTCGCCAGAATGGACTCTCAGGTGAATCTTTAAACTATAAGCGGAATCAAGCACTTTTGAACAGTATTCGCACACATGTTTTGATCCCTGATGGATCTCGGAATGGTTTGCCATTATCGGAACAGAATGAAAAAATTTCTTCACAATGGTCGCAAGAGGATGGCCTTGCAGAAAGGATTCTCAAAAATTCTAGCGACTGTAAAAGTGATTACTTAGAGACCACAAGATCATAATGGTTACTTTTAAATAAAACCTCAAATAATTGTTGGTGCAGTAAGCTTCAAAGCGGGCTTTTTTTTTTAAAAAAAAGGATTACTTTTTTATAGTTGTAATTATTCCAAGAGGCTATCACAGAAGCCTAGTTTTTTCAACTAAAAGTTTGAAACACTTTTTATTTTAGTTTACCTATACGCCGCTTGGTTTGACAGTCAAATTCTAAAAAGATATCGTCTAAATTTGACAAAATTACTTTCTTAAATTGAGTTTTTATGAGAAAATGCGCTATCGATTAACATCTCCGGCACATACAATCCTATATCTGTACTCAGTTGGTCTCTTTGATTCGAAGTCTAAGAACGTTTTCATTTAAAGTTTAACACATACAGAGTTTTCCTCTATGCGTTCTTTGATTATTCATCCTTTGCCAGTAGTAAAGTACGGAAATACTTCAGAAGAGCAGTCACAAGAAAATGTATGGACTACCAAGTATTTTTTTTATTTTGAAGTCTTCAGATAAAACCGTCGCACAAACTTACAAACATAATTACTTTCAGCCACACAGGATCGTCACAAGTATTGTGTTCAGTGTTCAACACAAAAAGCTGTAACAACAAAACTCCAAAGGAAATGGTGCTTATCCTTTATACTGTCTCAAATGGTATGCCACCAAAAATAAATACTTTTGGACAGAAATCGTCATAAAAAGAGTTCTCCAACATGTACTAGTAAGTATATGCTGTCAATAACAAAGAAACTAATCCATCAGAATTCCTATAAATTTGACTTTTTTAGCACAAAAGGAAAGAATTTCTTCTGAGGTACGAAACACTTATTTCTCTCCAGTTTATGGATTTCTGGTTAGAGAAATTCAGGGAATGTTTGAGAAATATATAGCAGAGCACTTTCCTTCATTTTACTCATTCACTGAAATAAACTTCCTGAACCATTTTTTTTCTGTTCTCCTCGTACTCTGATCTTCCAATGTGATCGCCTCTTCAGTGCACTGGATCAGCCAACGAGTTGACATCTGTTCACATCAATTTTAAAACAGGAACTCTGAACTGAAATTGCAGAACCTGTTCGTATGCCGAACTTCACAGTCTGAAATGATATAAAATTAAAAAAAAAAAAAAAGTGATGAGTTTGGGAAAAGAAGTAAAAGTATTCAATACGATTTTAAAAACAATATTTGAGAATTATCAATTGCATAGTAAGTCAGAGAAGGAAAATGAATAATTGATGGAGGAAAATTGATGAATCTATAACAGAGGCGTGGGAAAAGAAGAGCGGTCGAGCTATTAGCAAAAATTTGTCGTTATTGGCTCTGTTAAACTTCATGTAAAAGTTGTTAGATATTTTTTTAATTTCATTTAAAAAAATAATAATAGTGTCTTGTATCATCGAATGTTGATTTTTGTAAGCTCTTGCCATGCAACCAAATTCTTATCGCACGAACGAAGAAGGAAAAAGCTGGGGATAACTGCAACTAGGACCGTAACCAGGCTTTTTTTTTTCTTCAGGGAGGGTTTTATTAAATATATTCGAATATTGTACTGATTTTTGCTTCAATATATTATTTAAACAAAGGAAAGTTGTTGTTACTTTATAGCGATTAACATGAACCGATGTAAGAGATGACGTACGAACGAAGAAAGAAATCTAATGCGGATTCCACACTTATATCTTACATCCCAATTATATTTTTGCAAAACTGAAAAGAACACGCGCGCGTACTGCGCCTATTACAAGTAATGCATCTCATATGCATGCTTCTTTTACAGCTATACAATAGGTTAATATTAGTATGGCTCTTTCAAATTAAAAGAATTTGGATATGTTGTTGAAGCCAGACATCTGAAATTGCAAAAACAGCAACAATAATGAAACCTAATGGACTAACCAGTAAGCGTACAAAGGAAGCAAAGTAGAAAACAGAAAAATTGCGATCGATAATAGAAACAATTATATACCTGGAAATTACGAAATTTACAATAAAAATTGTAAGTTCCTCTTGATTCTGGAAAAATGGTGAATGAGACCGAGATTAATAAGAACACCAATGGTGAAAAATTTCGTGCTAATTAAGATATAGAATTTCTTCTGACGATGCACTGATTAAAAAACATCTAGAGTCAGGCTCTGGAAATGTACAATAGAAAACTCCATTAATACCTAATCATTCAATTAATATTCGTGGAAATATCATCAAGGAATGAACTCAAAAAAAAAAAGTAAATGTCACAGAATGTTTTAGTTAGGGCCTTGTTCCACATCAGCGGAAAACGCGACCGAAACCGAAAATCCGGGTACTTTCCATAGGAACACTATGTAATCCATTTTACGTTTATGCTTTACGTCAGTGTGGAGCAGGGCCCAACGAGCGGCGTATGAAATAATTAACATTTCTCAAACAGAAGGCGCAGATATAGCAACAGTTTCACAATTTCTCAAACATTCATTTTTTCAAATGAAACGAAAAAAAAAAAAAAAAACAATTCAGCAGAAGAAAATATTGTATTGACAAGCATTTTTTCGATGGTTTGAAACATTCCAGAGGTGGATTTAACCCTAAAAACTTTATTTTGCACTCGCCAACCCCCGTGAACTCCAAGCTGTTTCATTCGGATCTCTTCCCGATTCGAACGCCCCTCGCGCGTTCACTACCCACTTAATGTATTAAAGGTACGGGTTCAGTAGTATGCTCAGAAGAACTATATGTTCTCTCAACCTCGCCAAACTTACCGAAATGAACCGATCATTTCCTGCCGATAACGCAAACGATAATTGTCCCGAAACCTTGACAAATTTAAAGTCTATTGACTTTTTGCTTCCAGTTTTATGTTTAGTATTCCAGACAAAAACACCGGATTTGACAAATGCAGAAAGCTGTAAGATTTAAATGTCTTTAAACATTTACTAGTGTACACAAATTAAAGACAAGACGATTTTTTCAGCAAAGCATTGCACAAAAGCTTTTTAAAACACTGAAATTAATACCATAGGATTCGAAAGAAGTAAGAATATAGGTAATGTAAAATACACTCTTTCCCAGCCCCAATGAAAAGGACGCACTACCTCCATCGAGAAAGCATGGGTAAACATTTCCAAGAAAGATCTTCATACTTCGAATTAGATGACATTAAAGCCGATTGAGGAAAGGAAATATTAGTAATTATTAGCGTGTTTCATTGTGACACATTTGCTTCTTACAATTTTATCCAATTTTTCACATGACAGTTTTAAAATCAACCTTGCCAAAACATTTATAGTTTGTATTTTTAAATATTCTGTATACCACAGTAATTTCTCGTATTAAAACAAAAGTATTTGATGCATACCGGTCACGAAATTGCATTAGAATACTTTTTTTCTCCTGTACAATTTGCTGCTGTCCTGAATATTCTTACCACCACTTTATATAACAGATTTACAAAACATACTTGGCAGTTAAGATTTCAGAAGAAAAAATTACTTAAAAGTTATTCTTTGCAGTAAAAATCACATAACCTTAAGGCCGGAAAAATAAACGGTTTTTGTTTCCGTTTCAAATGTTTTTTACTTAGCTAAGAGACAGCAGGACATCACTATCGTGTTCTGATAGTGATGGCTCGATTTTAGTATTAGTATAGCTCATAAACTTAGTTTAGTAATTCAATAATACACAGTTCGTTAAACGCAAACCAAGAATACAGGGAATGAAGAGTGACTAGATAGCAACTTAACTTGACACTGAACGTTACTACGGGCGGAGCCAATAAGAGCTCACAAGCAGTCAGCGATCTCCTCAAATGGGCCAAGTAGGCTGTGACGTTTTATCTAGCTCGTTTTTCTTAGGCTAGCGTCACGCTGACGTCACGATGTTGTTGTCAAGAAACGTTGCAGTGTTCAGTGCATAATATAAGTGCTGTTTTTAAATACATGATCTACACATCTGTTTATTTTTCCACTGAATATTGGGTTGACTTATATGGAAATGGTTTTTAGATTGTTTTTTATAAAGATACTGTACGCATAAAGATTAATTCATAAAAAAATGTGCATCAATCCAATTGCTGCCGTTTCACAAAAGCCGAAGTGGGCGTGGCGCAGGGCTTGAAAAATCTTTAAAATTTTACATGCCCTGCCGGGCATGTTTGTCTAAAAAGTACATGCCCGAATAAAATTTTTACCTGCCCAGTTTTATTTTTGTTGTTTATAAATAAAAACATTTGACAGTCGTACAGTGTTAAGACGTTGATTGCCAAGCTACAAAACATACGTAGCATATGAGCTGGGCTAAATACATAGTACCTGTCAATTAGCTTTACTTTCATCTCCTCAGAAGTCAAATATCCATATTAATGTCATTGTAAAAAACAAATTCTAATCTGGAGGAAAACAGCAAATCACACATAAGCTAACTCAAATTCTATTTTGTCGGCTAAAAGGATATATTACAAATTATCATCTCCTACTTGGGCAGTCAACATGTTAAACAGACAAAATATTAAATTTGCAGTTTTGTATCTGAATTAAGAATTATTTCAATCTTAACATATATGGTAATTTTTTTCAAAAATACAAAATAATAAAGTTTAGGAAAGAAATATTTGATCGTAAAATTACATGGCCAGCTGGGCATGTAAGGTTTGAAGATTCATGCCCGATCAGAAATTTTACATGCCCCGGGCATGTTGGGCAATATAATTTTCGAGCCCTGCCGTGGCGGGTAAAAAAATAGTGTTAGCTCAGGGTGGTGGATGGCATTTAATTACAAAGGGTGGTGGCTAATTAAATTACAAAGAGACATTTATCCCAATTCACTTCCATTTCACATACATTATTTACAAGTTTTCTTCTACATATACACTAATTTAAGAATTATCCCAACTTTCACGTGATAGTGTAAAGTGGAAGCATCAAAACATTCTCTTTGAAATACAATACATCATTGTTAGAAAATAATTCAATGAAATTGAATGGTTAAATTATTAATATCTTACTACTATTATATATGCGAAAGTTTGTATGGATGTATGGATGGATGTATGGATGTTTGTTCCTCTTTCACGCAAAAACTACTGAATGGATTTTAATGAAACTTTTACCATAATGTAGCTTACACATCAGAATAACACATAGGCTATAAATTTTAACGATATTCGAAAAAGTTCGATCAGTAGCGCTTTTTTCATTCCAATTTAAGCACATTTTTCGCATAAATTCGCGAAGGCTTCCAACAAACTACAGTGCGTTTCGAAATGATAGGTCCACCAGTAAAAACGAAAGTTATGCTGGTAAAAAAAGGTTGTATTGTGTACAAAGCACTATTTTATAAACTACATTACTTCATTCAATGTAAAATAGCTCATAAATAATTTACAAATAATAGGAATAATGAGGGAAACTAAAATTAGATGAAACAGCTGTTTCAAAAAGATAGGTCCACTGAACCAAGCATCAAATAAATGTTGAATTAATAAGAAATTTTTCTGATTTTTTTTCTGAATAAGCTCATAAATCCTATTTGGCATGGTTTCTACAAGTTTTTGCAAACAATTTGTCCCGATTTTTGACCATTCGGAGGAAATAACCCTTTTTTAGTCTGCAGTACTGTTGTACTGCCTTCCGCCTGCATACACTGCTCTTGCGAGTATACCCCACATGTTTTCTACTGGATTCAGGTCGGGGCTGCAAGGTGGCTAATCGATAATATGTACAACATTATCCAGAAACCATTCAAAAGTGGACTTTGCAGAGTGCAGAGGAGCATTGTCCGGTTAGAACATGAAGAATGAGCCCCCAATGGGTTCTGATTGTGGAAGAAAATATTGTTCAAACAGCTTGTTATAGCCAGCAGCATTCAAACGATTGTTTACAAATGCTATATCAGTTTTTCCTGTCCCTCTGAATCGGGCACACACCATAACGGAACCACCATCAGCTTGCCTCTTCGAGAATATCTGTCTATCGTTACGCAGATCGTGCCAGTAATAATGCCAACCATCTAAACCATCCAGGTTGAATTCCTTTTTATCACTGAATATCACACGATGCCTATCTTGTTTCCAGGACATCACTTCCTGCGCGAATCTCAATCTCTTTTCTTTGTGCTTTTTAGTCAATTTCGGAGACGCTTTCCTTTTCCGTAAACTAAATTGCCAAACTTCTTTGCCTCTCCGTGGACTGTAGATTTTGATATTGAAGGGTTTAGTTGTTTGGCCAAAGTGGATATGCTCATTATTTCTGGATTTTAGGTCCCTTACGATAGTGCTTCGTTGTAGGGGTGTCACTTTTGATTTGCGGCCAGATGATTTTTTACTGCTATAAGCATTTCCAAATAGCAAAAAAATGTTTGCAACACTTTGTGATCTGTTTAAAAGCTTACCTATTTCTCTGTTCGATTTTCCAGACTGTTTTAATGCATCAATTTTTCCCTGCTCAACCAGCGAAAGACTGCAACGACAACCCGTTTTGTTTGACCAGGGCCGATCCTAGCAGGTGTGCAGCTCGTGCACCGCACGAGGGCGGCCAAAGCAAGGGGCGGCCGCAGGCAGCATGTAGTATTTTTTCTAAAGAAAGTGTTTTCGAAAAAAAAATTGAAGCATTCCCGAATAAAAATAAATAAATAAATAACTATAAATAAAAATTGCCAGGAAAAATGATGAGGGGCCTGTCGTCGAATTTTTCTCACATCAAGTTTTTTTCCTGCACTATCTATGCGCTGATCTTTGAGTCAGACTATGTACTTGCACGTGCGGAAGAGCGGAGAAGCAGCCTCTTTTCCCAAGTCAGCGGACCCCGATCAATGTGATCCATTTTTGCAGAAAATATGTGAAAAACAAGCCTAATTAGCATTATCCAATAAAAAAGTTATCAAACGAGTCTGTGATATGTAAATGTAGGCTTGCGTCATCCGATGCGTATGGAAAGCACTTTGTGGAAAACGAGTGACTTAGTAAATCTCTTCGATACAACGTTTGATTTCAGCGTGTAAGGGCTCAAATCGGTTTGCTATGACTTCGATGTATCATTTGGAAGAATCTGTGAACTGGTGACTCATCGGCCGTTTAGAAGCAGGGCAGCCTTTTACGGACGTAGCGAGATGTCGGAACATTCCATGAGAGACAGTCTCCACATTATGGAAACAGTTTCAAACTGAGGGAATTGTTGCAAGAGGGGTTGGGCAAGGCCGTAAACGAATGACAACTGCTGCCGAAGATTGATATTTAGCATTAACTGCCTGTCGTAACAGGAAATCTACTGCTCGCCAGTTAGCTTCAGAGCGTTTAGTCGCCACTCGAACTGCTATATCACGGCAAACGGTATACAGAAGGCCTAATGATGCAGGCCTTTATGCTAGAAGGCCAAGGGTATCTGTTTCACTGTCCGCACATCAAAAGAGGGAACGCCGGAATTGGTGCAAAGCACATCAGAACTGGAGTGAAAACCGATGGCTCCATGTTCTGTTTACTGATGAGTAAAAGTTTAGTTTTACAGGTGATTCTAAACGGGTTTGCATGTAGAGGGAGTCAGGAACACGAAATCATCCCTCAAACATTATTGAACGTGACCGTTTCGGTCGTACTGGTGTGACTGTATGGGGAGGAATAATGATCAATGGACGTACACCTCTACCAGTTTTCGACAGTGGATCTGTGACCGGCGAGAGGTATCGGGATGCAGTGCTAGAGCCTTATGTCAGACTTTTCATATGTGCATATTTACCTGACCTTTTATTTATGGACGAAAATGCTCGTCCAAATCGAGCAAAGCTCATTGACGACTTCCTTGAAAGTGAAGGCATCGGGCGAATACCATGGCGAGCAAAGTCTCCTGATCTGAATCCGATAGAAAATTTATGGGACAACCTTGAAAGAGCAATTGCACGTAGATCTCATCCTCCTCGAACTGTAAATGCTCTGAAGACGGCATTATTTGGAGAGTGGATCTTAATTCCCTAAACTGTGGTTAACAACGTTATTGCCAGCATAAAAACACGTTGTGATATGTGTGTACAAGTCAGGGGAGATCATATTCCGTATTAAAATCAAAAGGCTTAATTCTGTTTTGCGTTATTCCTTTTTTTCTGAGATTGTTTTTCCACATTTTATTACCTTTTTTAATGTTTCATGCTACAATTTTATATTATGTGCAATGCCCTTACTTTTCCCCTTAGTTATATATGTGTCATAGTGCTATGTAACATTCCACAAAACATCACAAATTCATAGTTCACAGTTTCTGAGAAATCCGTGAATTTATGCATGTAAAGAATTTTAGACATGAGTGTAAAAACACGGCTGCAATCAAAAATGTGCAGCCAAGTTTAAAAAAAAAAAGGAGATGACATGATTCATCACAAATTTATTTAGCTATTTTTTTAAACAAATTGATGTATCATGTTTCTCTCACTGAATAGTAGTAGTATTTAAAAGTGATATGGATGGATATTTGCAATTTTCAGCAGCAGTTTCGAAGTCAGTTTCTTTTTTTCTCTCAAAAATATTTGATTTAATCTTTGTTTTCTTTGTTTGGGTAGAAAGGGAGGACTGTCTGTATCTTTTTCTAACTGGTGTACGTAAAAGCGATGTATTATAATTTTTTTGAGAAAAAGTACAAGGCTTACCTAAATTAGCCACACAGAAACGATCAAATTATACTGAAAAAAAAATCAGCTTCGTTCGATGATTAAATTGTTGATAGATTTTTTTAGTGACATGGGCCTGTCCAGATGGAAGCTAGGGAAAGCGCAGCTGCCCCCACCACGCCACCATCCTCCAAAGTATAAAATATTTTAAACAAAAAAAGAAAAATATATTAAAATGTGATTTGTTGACGTTTGTTTCAATATTTTGTGCCAGATTTTGAAATTGTCAATTTTTGAAAAAAGCAAAGTCATTAGCGTTTGATTGAGTTGGCTTACCTGCGCAATACCGCTATGAAGGTAACGCAATGTATTACAAAAAAAAAAAACTTCTCATTTCCAAAAACTCATGACCATCTCCCCATATACACCCTGAAAAAAACTTAGCTTTAGCTAGGTGTCTTTTTACGCTCACCATCTGAGAATGCTCAGGGAGAGGAGAGAAGCAAACGGCATCATCCGCAATGCATTTTATAGAGAAAAACAACAAAATACATATACAAGTGTGTAATTACATTGTTTCCAATATCCAAGGGTGAGCAATTGACCCTCCTGATTACCCAAAATGCGGTCTGCCCCCTTTTTAGATACCCTTGTTAAGTGACTTTAAATTCTAGGAATAGATTGGACCTAGATATTAAGTTGCAAGTACAGGAAGATGGAATTATTATAAAAGACATCGTCTTAGAACTCTTCAATGAGATAAATTCATTCAAAGACATTTTTAAATATAACTAGCTGTCGTGGCCGTCACGAAACTTTCTTCTATATCTATCTTATGAATTCCGGTTACAAAATAAAATACGTACTCGCCCAAGTAATTGGAGACAGCTACAATTTCCCAATTATCGTAATAGCCCTGCAAATGCAGAATCAATGAGCGAAATTGGAAATCATTGCAAAAGCCTTGTTTAGATTAATTGCAAACATTTTATTTGTTAGTAAAAAGAAATTGGCAACAGTTAAAAATTTCAAATCATTGAAAGTTTTCAGCTGTTTTGATAATTAAATAGCGTGAAAGCGATTTTTTAATGAATTAATTTTTCGCATTGTTGACTAAGCGCAAAAATCACCCCACCCTCCCCCTGGGGCGATTGGCGCCAAAATTTAATCGATGCTTGCTTCCATATTGGGTTAGTGTTATTCCAAATTTCATTCAAATCGCAGCAATATTTCCCGAGATACAGTAGGTGCAATGACAAAATAAGCACTTTTGATTGCTCCACCCCCATTTGAGATATTGACACACAAATTGAATCAGCACCTGTACTCAATAGGGTCTACCTATGGACCAATTTTCGTTTGATTTCGCCGGTTACTTCCTGAGATATAGCAGTCACCCTCGTGCAGAACACGTGCGATTGCTCCACCCCCCTTCGAGATATTGACAAACAAATTGAATCAGCGATTGTACTCAATAGGGTCTACCTATGGACCAATTTTCGTTTGATTCCGCCTGTTACTTCCTGAGATATAGCAATCACCCCCGCGCAGAACACGTGCGATTTCTCCACCCCCCTTCAAGATACTGACACACAAATTGAATCAGCACCTGTACTCTATAGGGTCTATCTATGGACCAATTTTCGTTTGATTCCGCTTGTTACTTCCTGAGATATAGCAATCACCCCCGCGCAGAACACGTGCGATTGCTCCACCCCCCTTTGAGATATTGACACGCAAATTAAATCAGCACCTGTACTCAGTAGGGTCTACCAATGGACCAATTTTCGTTTGATTCCGCCGGTTACTTCCTGAGATATAGCAATCACCCACGCGCAGAACACGTGCGATTGCTCCACCCCCCTTCGAGATATTGACACGCAAATTGAATCAGCACCTGTACTCGGTAGGGTCTATCTATGGACCAATTTTCGTTTTATTCCGCCGGTTACTTCCTGAGATATAGCAATCACCCACGCGCAGAACACGTGCGATTGCTCCACCCCACTTGGAGGAATTCGCTAAACAAAGTCAGGAGCACCAGTTCACATGGTGGTGCATATGTGAAAAAATTTTTGTTCGATTTCATGCAGTAGTTTTTGCTCTAGCGCGGCCACAAAAACTGGTCACACACATACAGACTCACACACAGACAGACACACACACACACACACACACACACAGACAGACATTTTCCAAAAATGGTCGAAATGGACTCAGCGCACCTCAAAACGTGCAAATCCGTCAAAATTCGACATTCGAAAATTTTTACGAAACCAATACTTTCTTCTATATAATAGATATAGAAGAAAGTAAAAAGCAGCCCCCTGAATTATTGGAAACAATAGTTTAAAATAATCTCATTGCCTGTTTCCCAAACTTTGCTTTGGCAATACGAATTTTTTAACCTTACCTGTTTCTGTGGCTTCAGGGGAAAGAAGTTTCAGTAAATTAAAGATTATTAAAAAAAAAAATACTCAAGAAATAGTATGACACAGGAAAGGCTCTCAGATTTGGCCTTTATCTACATTGTATCCGAAATATCAGAAAAAAAATGATTTTACTGAAATAATATACAAATTTACATCTATCAAAGCCAGAAAAGTAATTTTGAAGATCATTTTTCTAAATTGTAAAATATTTATTTTTATTTCAATTGTATTAATATTGTTTCTTTATTATTTTGCTTGCGTATTTTTTCGCTATATAACCTATCAAGAGACCAACGAATAAAGTTTTGCACTGAAAATTTTATTTGAATGTTTTACTTTTTACTCTCATACAAGCAAATGAATAATAATGTTCAAGTTTTCGTCATAAAATGAAAAAATGTCTTGAGAGGCAGCAGGCCTGTCATTTAAAATTTTTCTGGGATTGGCGGGGGGGGGGGCAATGGTGAAAAATACTCAATGCAAGTTTTACAGGAAAATACCCCCCTGAATTGACGAGCCTCAGGGGCGGCACATTGGATCTTTGCACACGGGCGGCCGACATCCTAGGATCGGCCCTGTGTTTGACTACAAAGTGCTGTTCAAATCTGTTTAAATACCTCCACAGCAGCAAGCATAATCCCGTAGTAAGACTAAGCAACGATACTTATGCAAATTTTTTGAAATAAACGTGGTTGGGGCAAAATTTCTGAAGGTGGACCTATCTTTTTGAAACGGTCTGAAAATGAAAATTTGCATCAAATAAGAAGAAATGATTCATTTTTTGAGAAATTTCATCAAACATAGTTTTAACAATTACAGATATATAATCACTGTCAAAAAAAGTGATTTTTATTCTCAATTAAGCGTCGAAATTTTGAAAAATAAGGGTGGACCTATCATTTCGAGACGTGCTGTAATTCAGTATTTAGTGTATCATCTCAACTCCCTGTCGCAAGCTAAAATTGCGAGCATCATTTCTTCTTTCCGTATTTAATGTTCAAATCTTTTCTCAAGTCAAATCATGAAGGGTTTTTTTCCAGCTTCATGGGGAATATCCAGGCTTTTACCAGGATTTGTATTGAAAACGTTTTGTAGTCTTAGTTGTGTAAGTAGAATATTTATCCTTAAGCAATGTGTTTCTTAATGTGCATTGCTGCGTGAAAATATTATTTTTTTAGAATAAATTGTATTCCTTTATTAGTAAACTAGCGGTACCCGCACGGCTTTGCCCGTGGTATAAAATTAAAAGTTCATTTGTAAAATAATTAATATAGCAGAAAAAATACTCTATTTTAGTTATAATTCAACTACAATTCCTTCAAAGTATGATATAAAAATTTGGTATGGGCCCTACACTACTTCCTTTTACGTGTACATTTCTTAGTAGATGCCTTAAGTGCTAAAATAGTGCTTGGAGGGAGTAAGATAACAATTCAAACATTTATATCCCTAGTTTGCCACGAAACAATGCAAAAAAATGTTTTACAATGATTAATCTCCAAAATACCGCCGATTTTAACATCATTCAGTGATTTTTTCGCAAAATATCACCAATAGCGCCAAATTGAACCCCCCCAAAAAAAGTTTTTAAAAAAATCGCAAATTTGTCGCCAAATTGGCAAAATATCGCTAATAGCGCCAAATTGAGTCCAAATAAAAAAAAAAAAAAAAATTCGCCAACTTGGCGATATGTCGCCAAATTGGCGACAAATACTTCGCGACCAAAGGCTTGGCGATATATCGCCAAGTGGTCGCGCCAATTCATCTGCATTGAAATTAACACTGATTAACTCCAAAAAAGGGGTAAAGCATCCCCTTGTAACATTCAAATGAAACCCCAACTGGAGATGCACAAAAATAAGCCAAAAGAGAAAATAAGAACAATTTTGTTGCTCACAGAAACCAACAGAAATCTTACCAAAATTTGAAAGAAGAAGAAAGTTTCCTTTCCCAGCTTTAAAAACAAAACAATACATTTTCCGAAATGAAACACTTTAAAAAGAACGTTGCAATGTCACAATTTATACGATATTTGGTTAATCTTTGTGCTTTGGGTACCCCTTTCTCGCTAAATGGGCGATAGACGCTCCTACTACTGTTTCCAAACGTTGCCAAAATCAATATTGCTGAAATGCGAAATCTATAAAAATGGAAAAAAAATCCGCCAAATCTTTTAATTAAGTCATTAGTATATTGGAAACAGGGTGGCCAGAAAAATACTACGCTCCTTATTTGGGCCGAAAAAATACTACCGTAGTATCAAAAATACTACTTCTGGCAACCCTGGAAAAAGAACGAAACAAAAATAAGTATGAACACGTAACCATAGTAACAGCATGAAAAGTTGATTTCCGTTGATAAAATAATTCATTTCATTAACCATTTTAGAATCGTTTGGCTTGCTTTACTGAAGGTAAGCCTTGAATTCCGGGATTCTAAAAACAATTGTTACAGCTCTCCTGATGATCGTAGAAACTTCGAAAAAACTTCATTTTGTGCAGAAAAATTCAAGCTTTCGAATGACATAAGACTTGAAAATGTGTATAAAATATTTCTTCCCTATTTTATCGAATTTCCGCTAAGAATTCGAATAGAAAAAGAACGAAATGGAATTTTCGAAAAATCGCTTCGAGGTGCAAAACTACATGCTACAAACTAATTTTGTACCAAGTGGCATAAAAATCGACAGAACGGTTTTGGCGCTACGCGCGTAACAGACAGACAGACAGACAGACAGAAGGAAAGACAGAAGGAAAGACAGAGAGACAAACTTTCAGCTTTATTATTAGTAGAGATTGTTCACTGTATCAATTATTTTCACAAGTTTCGTAAATTTGTCGGTCCTGCTTAATCGGGTAACGGATAAAAAATACAATTTTACGGTATTTTTAAAAATTTGTTTGCGCTGACTGGGCGGGTACTTACAATTAGTCACTTAGAATCCAATCGAATAGGTATCTTGCCGAATTTGTTGCAAGAATATTATAACTAAGATTATGGGTAATTTTTCAACGGACGCCAGTTTTGGCGCCAAAGACTATGTAATAATACTTTGCTTCTTACACGATATAACTAAAATAAAACGATTGTTGTCTGATATTTGTAAACTGCGCCAAAATCTTAATCATCGAGATAATATTCCCACAGTTGAAGAAAAGTTCAGGGTTTTTTTTTTTTTTTTTGCCGATTCCGTACGTTGTCATTAATAAACTTTTAAAACTTACGTCAAACCGTAAAGTAATCCGCATACGAAATTAATCAAACCCCAAAACTAAAACTACCATTAATTTGTGTTTTTCGCACAAATAATTGTCAAATGCTCCCTACTAATTTCGAAATCACTTAGGACAAAAACTTTTAGCGTCATTTCATGGTCAGTAATATTTTCTCAGCATTAAATGACAATTTTTCTTTGACAAAAATTACTGACTTTATAATACCTAAGCATTTTTTCATAAAGTAGGGCGAGGAGCAAAGTTATCCTAGGTATCCCAAAACAGTTACCGCAAATTTAGCGACATTTTAAATCGTCAAAGCGGTACGTTTTGAGTTCTTTTAGTTGAGGAAAAAAAAAAAGGCGATTATAAATTGTTTCTCAATATTTTTACTGGCCCACGCAACGCCGGGTATTTTTGCTAGTTAGTAAATAAATTTACTCGTTCAGTCTCAGGATTTTTTTTTTACTAATTGATTTGCATTGGTACAAATAAAATGACAATGAAAAACATTCTGACTCTTGGATAACTAATAAAAACTTAATAACTTTGACCTGGGCCATATTTAAGGAGAGGGTTTGTTAGATTGCAAACCCCTCCGAAATATTTTTTAAATGTTCCAAAAAATATTCTTTATTATCCTTTTTGTGCTGAACAAAAGATTTATAGCACTTTCATTTATTCTTTTAAATTTCATTTAAAAAATAAAAGAAATACAAAATGATTATACAAACTACAGTGCTTTATATGCAGTATTTATTTATTTATTTATTTATTTTTTTTTTTTTGTTATTGGGACTATCATCTCTTACAAAACAATACCAGCGTTTTCTTTCAAATTTTATACACCTGACCTTAACAAACATCTATCAAAATTCTTTAAATGTGAAAATGCTGAGCTGTATATTTACATTATTTCATCGAAGCCGAAAGATATACGAATTTAAGATATGCATCAATTGGAATTTACATACACGCATATATTCAAAGCAGTGAGTAACTGCCCTTAAGCAGGGCTAAGGCAGGAACATGCAATACACCGCCAACTCGGTTGTTTCGATCCATGGACTGCAGTTTTGTGCTCATTATGCACTCAAGAGCATGGAATACGAAAGTAGAGAGACAAAAATACTGGTAGCTAATGTTAAAATTAGAATACCACCGTGAGAATGCAGGGGTCAATCTAGAGAGAAATTAGGTCCTTTAAAGGACCCTTCACAAAATTCAGTCACTCAAAAAGGGATCCTTCATAAAATTCAGTCACTCAAAAAAGGACCTTTATCACAAAAATCCCACACTCAAAAACTGACTCTTTACAGAAATCTGAGTTTAAAGAACAATCAGAATATTTCTTTCCCCTAACTATTTTTCACAAAATTACGAATTAGTTTTCACAAAATTCCAAACTATTTTTTACAAAATTCCAAAAACAGGACCGTCGTCAAATATCCTGGATTAACCCCTGGAATGCACTTGGTATGGTAAAACTCATAAATTGTAAGGCAGAGCTTGGGTTTAAAGCAGTGAGTAACTGCCCCTAAGTAAGGGCTAAGGCAGGAACATGCAATACACCGCCAACTCGTTTATTTCGATCCATGGACTGTCGTTTTGTGCTTATTATGCACTCATCAGCATACTGCAGTCCATGGATAGAAAAATAACAGAGTTGGCGGTGTATTACATGTTCCTGCTTTAGCCCTCACTTAGGGGCGGTTACTCCCTGCTTTAAACCCAAGCTCTGCCTAAAAATTTATGAGTTTTACCATACCAAGTGCATTTATTCTAATTTCACATTAGCTACCAGTTTTTTTTGGCTCTCTTTGCTCTATAAAAGGATTTTTGCCTCCAATTCGGTTACTTTCCTATTTGATGCTGATGAGTGCATAATAAGCTCTCATCAGCATGGAATACGCTCTCTTTCAATAAATTAGTTTGCACTCTAGTTGTGAAAAAATAAGTTGTTTTCCAACTATGTTTCTTAAAAAATAAGTTTTTTTTTTTTTAATTCAACTAAAAACGTTGGGGTGCGGCGCACTCCCTGGCACCCCCGTAAATCCGCCTCTGGTTCAGAGTGAGAAGAAGAGAGGGCGACACATCCATAACGATCAACCCTGCCCGTCTGGTCCAGAATAATAAACAAGGTTAGTTTCTGAAGAACAAAAATAGTGTTTAAGAAAAATTTGCATTTAAGTGCACAATTCGAAATTCTGCTCAAATTTGAATCTGTTAGTTAGAGATAGTGATGTGGATCAGGTAGGTAAACATATTTTGGGTATTTATTCAAAACCTGAGTAAATACCGACAATGGGGATTTTACAGAAAAAAAGGAAATGGTCAATGATTGGAAGAATTGTCTAATTATGAAATAATAAGTAAAACCGATATATACACCAAGGGGCCAACTTAGTCAGGGTACGAGGGGATTCCCCGTATTTTCCCGGCATGAATTTAAATACGCAACATTAAAAACAATGAGTTAACACTGATATTGTACAGGAACATTGAATTGCTGATGTGTTCCTCACAGAAAAATGAGAAAATAAAGCATAGTAAAGAATTCTATAAAGCTAAAATAATGGTATGGTGAATGAATATTCACATTTCACTTGAATTTAAAAACAAAAAGACATCAATATTAATATACATTAGTGCAGAAGATTTTTGATCAGCAGGGCTCATCTCATACTCTCTCAAAGACATTTATAAAAAAACAAAAGATGCTTGTCAAATAAAACATTCAATAAACTTTCTTTTTCAGGATTAATATCTTCAAAAACATTTAAGGGAAAAAAAGTAACTGTTTTTTTTTTTTTTTTACTTTTGGTATGTTTAGCACCAATTTTTGTAACTTTATGTCGAACTTCATTCACAGGAATATTTTTTTCCATTACAATGGCCTGTCATACATTTTTTGAAGTTAAATCCTGAGAAAATGTCTTTGACTAGCATTCGATATTCAAACACGGCTCTTGGGCAGTATGGGCTCTCAAACGCCTCTTCAGATGCAAAGTCATGGAAAATGCCCAGGCCCACGAACAGAATTCACACGAACCTGGTTTTAGCCCCAGAATGGGCTCTCGTATACGGAGCTAAACTGAGTGAATAAAAAGCACCAGAATCACACACACAGGACAGGGCTCTTCACAAGAGTAAATGCTGAAATGCAAGCTGAAACTTGAAGACACACAGTGAATGTCTTTGAACAAATATGGCTTTTCAAAAGAACAGACTCAAAAAAAAAAGTTTTTTAAAAGATGAAATGGGAGAAATTGTCTTTGAACAAATGTCATATGAATGACATGTGATGTTCTTTAATTCCTTTCAAACATTGTTCTCATGACTATGGCTTTCCATAGCATGGATTCTCATATGTGATCTTAATTGTGAAAGCTGCACAAATGCCTTGAGGCAATGCTCACACGAATGGGGTTTCTCACCAGTATGGGTTCTCAGATTCCTCTTTAAACTTGAAGAGTAAGAAAACGAAATTGAACAAATTTCACATGTATACGGCTTTTCCCCAGTATGGGTTCTCATATGTCTCTGTAAAACTGAAACCTGAGAAAATGCATTCGAGCAATATTCACAGGAATAGGGTTTCTCCCCAGTATGGGTCCTCAGATGTTGCTTTAAATGTGAAGTCTGAGAAAATGTCTTTGCGCACTGTTCACAGGAAAAGGGTTTCTCTCCAGTGTGGATCCTCAGATGTTTCTTTAAATCTGAAGCGAGAGAAAATGTCTTTGAGCACTGTTCACAGGTATAGGGTTTCTCTCTAGTATGGGTCCTTGAATGTTCTTTTAACTCTGAACACTGAGTGAATGTCTGCGAACAATGTCGACACGGAAAAGGCTCTTCCGCGGGATCGACTAGCAAATCGCTCTTAAGGTGGGAACGCTCAGAAAATGTCTTTGAAGCAGGGGCGGACTGGCTCCCCCATGAGGGCGCTAACCCAAACCTGCAAAGGGCGCACTTCAAAATAGCACCCCCCCCCCACACACACGCGTTTTTTGCGGCAATTATCCGCAAGGGTCTCGATTTTTTTTTTTTTTTTACAGCAAAATTAAGTTCACCGAAGAGTGCTTTGTCGCACTACTATTCCTTTATAGATTGTATGTGTTTCAGAACTTACAACACAAATGTGTAATCCTGTTCCTATCTTCATTGGTTGTAACACTTTTTATACACAATACGATTAATTTTTAGCAAAACACAATTTTTATCTTCTTTTTATCACTTACTAGCAGTACCCGCACGGCGATGCCCGTGCAATAAATGTAAAGGAAGTTAACTAAATAAACTAAATAATATCTTTTCGTGTGTGTGTGTGTGACGAACTTATTTATTTTTAGCGAGTTTTTTACTTTTCAATGGAACTTTTGACACAACTGTAGTGCCAAGATTTTCGAAAACTCTCAACAGACACAGCAATATTGCCCTTGACATTTAATATAATTCACCGATTTAACCGTAATTTCAATGTAAAATTGGTCGCTAAATCTAAATTTATTAACATAGGGAACCGATTGTATCAGGTAGCTCAGCCACAACCATTCTTCCATGATTTTAATGTGAACATTAAAAGGAAAGAAATATAATGTCTTTCGCACCATCTCTTTGAAGTGATTATAATCTAACAGTGACCTTCAAAAAAGCAAGTCTTCAGTGGCTGGGAGATATGGTAAATTTCCCGATTGTTGCCAAACTTTACGACGCCAAATACGAAGAGTGACTGAATAGCGGTGTTATCGAAAATGTCAGAATGGAACTATTATTGTTAAAAATTTTGTGATGGCGGCATTAAATACATGTTTTAAACATGCAATAAAATACGCTTTAGACTGCAAACAACTACTGTTCCTTCCCAGAGCGTTTTCTTTTTCTTTGATTTGGAGAAAGTAGAGTTTCACTGGCTGGGAGGTTTGGTAAATATCCCTATTGTTGCCAAACTTTACCACGCCAAATACGAAGAGTAACTGAATAGACATCACTAAATTTTTAAAAATAATGGTTCCATTCTGATATTTTCGGTAAAACCGAATTTTGAGGAAGTCAACTTAATAAATTTAAATTCACTTCAACCCCCCTCTGAAGTAAAATTATTATATCCTTTAGTTCAAATGCGCTCTATCTTTTAAATTTCACTTAAAGTCATGTTGAAGTTTAAATCAATTCGCCAAATAAATCAAAAAGACAGAAAATTAAGAAAGAAATAGGAGATATTAATCATTCAAATTGAATAAATTTTCAAGGCTTAAATCTATACGCAAATTTAAACCACAAAGTAACTTCAGGGACAAAAGAGCAGTCTGTCTGGAAAAATGGATCTAGTGTTTCAGTTTTGCGTAGAGTTAAGCCTTGAAAATTGACTAATTTTGATTAATTACTATCTCCTGTCCTAATTAACGGACAGAAACGTGCTAAAACTTTTCTTTTTCAGAAAAAAAAAACCTTTCCAGCGATATATAATGTTTTGGTGTGGGAGAAGGTTTTCTCCCCTCAATTATGGCGGATACACCAAAAATGAGACTTAATTTAAAAATAACTAATTCGAAATTAAAAATTTGGCCTTCGAGATGCATTTTACTGGGACACATTCGAATTTTTGAGCCAAGTTTCAGGTCTGTAGGTGCTGTGGGGGCTTCTGGCCAGCGGTTACAAACAAACAAACGAACACCATCATCTTTATATATATAGATTTTTAGCCTTTTTTCGTTATCCGCGATACCCGTACCACCCAATTGCGCGGATAATTGGGAGTATACCGTAGTTAAATTATAAGTTAAACCAGCATAATAAATGGGTGTGAATATTTGGGTGTGGGTGCGTATGCTTCTTATACAAATCCACAGTTTGCGCCGGATCTTTAACCAAATTTCGTACTAAAGTCCTTAGCTGCTCAGAAATTCACATTGAAGATTTTCGGAACATCGAAACTCAAAAAAAAATCCAAAGAGGTCTAATTTAAATTTTGAGCCATATTGCCTGGTTAGCCAGTTTCGTAGGATTATATTGGGGAAATAACAACAATAAGTTTCCGTCGGATCTTTGCCAAATTTGTCACAAAGTTTTTTCAATACTCAGAAATTTCATATGGAGGGGGAGATAGGTGTGTTTAAAAAATTCCGATAAGGTCTCAATTTAAATTTTGAAATAGCTATTCCTTCACTTTGGCGTGAAATTGTACACAAATTTTTCTTTTATTTGAGCCTGATTGGTGAACATGCGTCTTTTGGCAAAACTTTTATTTTCACGGTAGACCGTGCAATCAAAGATACTATAGAGTCTTTGGTGCAATGCCTGAGACAACAGATAGTAATATACAATGACGATGTTTATTCCTCTCATTTCTCAATGAAAGTTACATTTTTTACGAGCGTGTTACATTCTGAAATGTTTTATGGAAATTTTTTACTTACTCTCATGCAGGGTCTCCAGTAAAGCGTAAATAATAACAAAAGCAAAAATCTAGATAAAATCATCTTTATTAAATTGATTTAAGGCTAAAACGATGAAATCGTTTAAAATAATACACCAATAAATAAAACTTTATGTTCACAGTCATACATCTAGCTCTATTTTAAACGTGTTTATTTTCATTAAAAAATTAAAGTTACTTCTTTAGCAACAATTTCTTTGTCCTCTGGTGCTTAACAAAAATTGCATTACTTATTTGTGATTTCTGTCTCAAACGCTTTTAAAAATTCTAGCTTCTGTATTCTTAAACAAATTAAGAATCTGACCTAACTGTTATAAGTTAAACCCTCCCAAACCATTACTAGTACTTTCCAAACTTGTCTCTCATTAGTCAGATAAGTCATGTGAATTCGGAAGTTTGAAAAAAAAATAATTTTCATAATTTGCGAGCCCTCCTCATTGTGTTAAAACCGATCTTGTAGAACAATAAAAGATCGTTATAATGCACACCATGGAACACGTATATAGATTTAAATAAAATACAATTTTAACTAGGGATGCACCGATAAGCAAATTAGCCGATTACCGATTACCGATTAATCGGCAGTTGATAATCGGCCGATTAATCGGTCAAGCCGATTAATGATTAAAATGGTTGTTTTCAGTACTACCAATTTCACCGTTACAGTTTTTTTTTTTTCGTTTTTTTTACAATTCTAACTTTTGAAATAGTTGCTAATTTTTTCTTCCATTTTCCTAATTTTCCCAAAATAATTTCAAAATTTTGTCAAATTTCTCTGAACTAATTTTCATATTATTGTCAATAATATTGCATTAACACATTGCTGATTATGTAAACTAGACATGAAAATTCAAAACAAAAAAAAAAAGGAGGGGGAGTCTGTGTGGTGAGCAATCCAATTTTGAAGTTCTTTTAGTTTCAATTTTTCAATTATTAGTAGCTATGTTATTCAAGACTTTTATTCTTTGAAAAATTGAAGATGATCTAAAAGCAAGGAGAAAAGTATCGACGCATGAAAAATGTTGCTTCATTATCTATGTGTATTTTTATTCAAAAATAGGAGAATTAATGTTTTAAAAACTTTACATCAACGGTAAGGATTATTATTACTGTTAATAAAATTATTCATCATAATTTCTTAGTAAAGGTTTACTTTAAAAAATAATATTTAAAAAATATTTTTCCGCCGATTAATCGGCTCGATTTTGCCGATTATTAATAATCGGCAAAGTGGCCGATTAAGGCCGATTAATCGGTACTGCCGATTAATCGGTGCATCCCTAATTTTAACCATTATTCACAAATAAATGGGCTTCATAACAGAGCTTCATCCTGCACTAAATGGTTACATATTAGCTGTTGTGCTTAAAATACAGATTTTTTTTTTCTTCAATTTATTGTTTACCTTCAAAAAGTTGTGCGATTTATAAAGAATTATGGTGTGCGTATACGGGCGATTCTCTGTAAACTCGTCATTTTTCACACGAAATCTGTCCGGGCACGGTTTTTTGAAATGTTTGTATAATTATAATACTATTGCTCAGAAAATGAATCTATTACTTTGGTTTGAAAGAGGGCCAATTGAAGTTTGTGTTTTTCTGATAAATCATGATAGGGGGTAAGTCCCCCGCCTAGTATAACTAGGCAGGGGACTGTGCCAGGTGACTGTGTTTTTGCTCTTTGTTGCGTAATATCTGCAAAACTATTGAAACATAATTAGTTACGAGACTACCTATAAATTTAGGCACAAATCGTGGACATAATAACTAATATGTTTTATCACTAAATTAATTGACATTAATAAAATCCTTTCCCAGAGGACTGGTTTTGCAACGACCCTGATGCATACTTTCATCATAAATGTGGCTCTCAAACTAAGCAAAGTAGCGTTTCAACACCATTCTCTGCGATTTCCGCAAATTCACACTGATTACTTTAAACTTCATGCCAAAAATAATTTGCAAAAGTTATAGATTTTTCGTATTACAGCTTTGAACTTGTTGCAGGGGACTGTTTGAAAAAACTCCGGACAGAATTTACATGACAATTTTAAGTTTTAGAAACACGTAATTATACCTTATTTCATAAGAAAAATATAGCTTCATTATTCTATTTTTAAACATTAATTGCCAAATTTATGTAGTACTAGCAAAAATACCCGGCGTTGCCTGGGTCAATAATAATATTGAGAAACAATTTATGTACTCACCTTTGTTTTTTTTTTCCTGAACTGAAAGAACTCAGAACACACCGCTTGGCGATTTTTAAAATGTCGCCAAATTTTTGCGTAACTGTTTTGGGATATCTAGGATAATTTTGCTCCCCTACTTACTTTATGAAAATACATTAAGTATTATTATGTCACTAATTTTTGTCACAGAGAAATAGTTGTCAAATTCTGAGATACTATTGCTGACCACAAAATGACGTTAAAAGTTTTTGTCCTAAATGATTTCGAAATTAATAGGGAACATTTAGCAGTTATTTATGCAAAAATGCAAATTAGTGGTAATTTTAGTCTTGTTTAAGGGTTTTATTAATTTAGTATGTGGATTACTTTACTTTTTGACATAATTTTAAAAAGGTTTTTAATGGATACATTCGGAATCGGAAAACAAAAGAAAAAAAACTGAACTTTTCAAATGTGGGAGTATTATATCGATGATGGATATTTTGCTGCAGTCGATAAATATCAGACAATAATCGGTTTATTTTGGTTACGTCGTGTAAAAAGTAAAGTATTATTACGTAGTCTTCGGCACAAAAATAGGCGTCAGTTGAAAAAATCGCCGAGAATCTCAGTTATTAAAATCTTGCAGCAAATTTGGCAAAATTCCTGTTCAATCGGATACTAAGGAACTGCCCTATTATAAGTACCAGAGAAAGTGACCAATCAAAGCAAAGAAATTTAAGAAATACCGTTAAGTTGTATTTAAAGCTCCATCAACTTCGAAAATAATGAACCTAATCAATTTATTAGTTGCCAATCTCTTCTAGCGGTTACGTTACCGATACTCTAAAACACATATTTACAAAATTCGAGAAAATAATTGACGCCGTGAACAATCTACTAATGTTTTAAAATACAAATCATAGAGTAAAAGCTCGTTCAAGAGCTGGCGCGTTCGTTTCCAATGTCTATGTAAAAACCATGAAGCTGAAAAAAAAAAAAAAAAAAAATACTTTTTGATTTGACTTTAGAAAAGCCTTGAACATTTAATGCAAAAAGCGGAAATGATATACGCAATTCTAGCTATCGACAGGGAGTTGAGATGATGCACTAAATACTGAATTACTTTGCTGGAAGCCTTCGCTGATTTATGCGAAAAATGTACCTTAAATTGGAATGAAAAAAGCGCTACCAATCAAACTTTTTCGAATATCGTTAGAAATTATAGCCTATGTGTTATTCTGATGTATAAGCTACATTATGGTAAAAGTTTCATTAAAATCCATTCAGTAGTTTTTGCGTGAAAGAGGAACAAACATCCAAACATCCAAACTTTCGCATTTATAATAGTATTAAGATTAATAGGTTTTTTGAAATACTATCTTTAACAGTTAGACTATGGGATTGGGACAACCAGGGGACTGTGTTTTTGGCGCTTAGATAATTTCTAGAAAAAAGATTAAAATTGTTATCACTCCAAAAACAATTGGGCCACAAAGTATTAATGCTTTACTTGTATTAAGAGCGATAATTACTTTATTACACTTTATTATTTTTAAAATACGCAGTCCGGACAGCCATTTACCAGTTTACATAGAATCGCCCATACATAGATTCAGCGGTTTAAGGGTCTGCTGTATTTTTACTTACTTACTGCTGTTTTGATGATCCGCTTACTATTAAAATGCTCATGAAAATAGGAAGGAGCCAGTCAACCAACTAACACAATATTCAGTAAATCATTATTTAATTTTATTTTAAGCAAAACTAAACATTTTTGTCGGTAGTACACGTTTTTCAGTGCAATACAATTCAATTGCTTACTCATGCTGTTTTCTGACCTCATAAAAATACCTGTCTGAAGAATCTTTTGACAACCGATTTATCTAACCAACATCACCACACATGAATTCGTAACCTCAATCAAGGTAGATTGACACTTTGACTCGACACACACACACACACACAAACACACACAAAAGAGAGAGGAAAACGCACAAAAATAAGAGCGCTCACTTTGGTCTAAGACCAATATATCACTTTTGAGGTGCTATGAATTCAAAGTTTATTTTTTACGCTATTTATTTAAACCTTGTTCTGAAACTTTTATTAAGTACTTCAAGCGCTTCCAGTAAAAAATTAAAAAAAAAAAAAAAAACACCAAAGGAGCACAGGTTCGAAGGTGCAAAAACGCAGAGAAGGATGTTTTTTTCTTTCTTTCTTTTTTTTTTTTTGTTAAAGGTCCTCCTTCCAGACTACCTATCACCTCTGGGGGCGGGTGGGGGGCAATGAATTAAAGTGAATTATAGCACATTATTAATTATAATCTCCTGCAGCAAACTTTTATAGACTGTTTCATTCGCTTCGAATTAAAAGAATGGTGGGGGGAGGGCACCCAAGTCAACTAGATTCGAGGGTGCAATGATACATAGGCTGCAGGGCGCTCACTTTGGATTAAGACCCCCCCCCCCCCCCGACTGGACTGCCTTGTTTCATACCCTACGAAAATAAGGTGGAAAAAAACGAAGGCGCACAGGTTCGAAGGCGCAAGGGCGTACAACCTGGAAGGCGCTGTAATTTTTTTTTTTTTGGCAAAGATCCCCTTTCCGACAACCTATCACGTCTGTGATGCAATAAATAAAAGTTAATTATAACAGGTACATTATTGAGTATAACCATTTTCTTCAATCTTTTATAGATTGCTTTCCCTGCTTTGAACGTAAAGATTTTTAAAAAAAAGGGGGGGGGGGGCTTTGTTCACAGCGCAAGGGCGCTCAGACCGTAGGGCGCTAATTTTGGATGAGATCCCCCTTAAAGACCACCTATCACTTCTGGGGTACAATAAGAACCAAATTCTGATAACGCTTATTGATTACTTTTTACATGTTCCAAACGGGTAAAAAGTAAAAAATAAGTAGTTTACTAAAGTTGAAGGCGCACTGGCAGTGTATGGGGGGGAGGGATACTGTTCAAACTGTTAGGGGTTGCTTTCAGACCTTTAAAATTATAAAAAAAAAAAAAAACGAAGGCGCACACGTTTTGAGGGCGCAAGGGCGCACAGACCGGAGGGCGCACCTGCCCGCGGGCAGGTGGCCTCTACGGCCAGTCCGCCTCTGCTTTGAAGAATCATCAGCAGAAAAGGGTTCCACACGAACAGCGATGTTTGAACATTGCTCCATTTCTGGGTAGTGAAAAAGTGCGTTTACACAAAATTTACTTTTCCAAAGTTGGATTTTCAAAAATTTCATCTGAAATCAAGTATTTCAAAACGCCTTCAATCAAAAAACTAGAAAAGTGTTGTTGTTTTTTCTCAAATACAACTGCATAGATTCCAGGTAATACATAAACTGTTACCTAAAACATTTTACTAAACTTCAATAGAAATTTTAGAATACAGGCATCAAAAGCTCATTTTTATATAGTAATAATCCAGTCACTCATACCAAAAACAATGACACTTTACATCGGATTTATTTCGTTAGTAAATGCATGTAACCAGAGCTCTAAAGATAAAATGCTGGACTACAAACAGATTTTAACACAAGTCTGACTTCTTATACTTTAAAGTGGACTGCTTACTTTTAAAGGTTTCTTTTCCAATATCAGGAAATGGAAAAGACTCAAATGTTGACGAGCAATTTTTCTTTAACCCTTAACTTCCCACTGTTGCATTTCTGCAACATATGATATATTTTAATTTGAAAGACTCAATTTTGTTTTTAATTACCTACAAATCACTTATCTGAGGAAAAAAAAGAATACTACAGCAAAATACATGCTAATTTCGTCACTAGTTGACAGCACATTTTCCCCAGAAATCCCAATAATTATAAAAACATTTGATGCCTCAAGAACTGTATCTTTGCTATAAAAAAAATCCATTCTAGTTTATACTTCCTCTTGTTTATTGACGAAATAAATTACCAGGTAAGAAATTTAAACATTTTACGTTCATTTAAAAGTAAATTTAATTTTCTATGGGAAAAAGTTTTTAAGAAATTTGATTTTACTTTTACATTGTCGCAAACAAAAAAATGATTGAAAGTCATTTTAAAACTGCTTATTTAAAAAACAAATATTTCTCCTCTTTATTATTACTTGAGAACTAGCCGATACAATTTTTTCCTCAAAATTTAAAAAATTGCGAAGTTAAGGGTAATAAGTGGAGTGCCTTGAGGGAAATCTTCCAAAATAATTTAAGGTGTCTTTTAAATTACATTTAATTCAATCAAAACAACTCAGAATGAGACAATGTTGAAGAAAATTTGTGTTGGATATGACAGACTGAAGAACGAGAAAAGAAATAAAGACTATTTTGATTTTAGCGTATTGGATGATATATTTAAACCATGGGTGCAAGTTAGGCCATGTTTCCAAGACGGAAAATATTTAAGATCCCCCCCCCATGCATATCCCAAGAAAATAAACAAAAAATATATATATATTGTTCATTAAATTGCCTAAACTGCGGGGGATGGGGGGGGGCTTAATTTTACTTTTAGCCGCAAGATATTAGTTTTAAGTATAGTAATCGAGAGGGGGGGGGGGAGATTTGTCGAGACTTTAATTCAAAAAACCTTTTTTAGATGATGTTTAGTGATATTAGGATAAGGTGAGGCAATTTTTGATTATATTAGAGGAGGAGGCACAGAAAATGAAATCCTAAAAATGAAATTGTAGGTCATATTTAATGAAGTTAAAGGAAGGGAATGGATGGGGTCAAAGAGAATCAACACCGACAAAGGAATTATGCCATTGCAGTTCGTTTATTCATGAAGAGAAAGAAAGGCTTCGAGACAAATAGTTTTGGATTGGAATAATGATAAAAATGTACTTTTAAGAAATCTGATTTTATATTCCCTTCAGTTTTGTTTTCTTTGGAAGTAAATATTGAAGGAATGAGATTGATTTTTTTCGGTCCCATGGTCCGTCTTGGCCATTTTGTCAAGACGGAAATCCGTCCTGAGACGGAAGGTCTTGCATCCATGATTTAAACTTTAAAAAATATTTTATGAAGAAAGTTTGGAAAGGTCTTTTAGATGAGGGGCACTAAGTCATTGAAACGTTAGCCTCTGCTTGCCAGCAATGTCATGCTGGGATCACCTTCTGCTAACAAGAAGTACAAAACTGTAGTTTCAGTATCCAATGCAAGTACTATGGATTTTTTGCGATGTTCACTTCAGTTTTCTTGTAACACTTGGATAGGTATAAGAAAAACAATTAATGCACTTTACTGAAATTTTGATGAATATAAGCAAAAATAATCACTTTTTCAGGATTGAATGTGAGTAGACACAGACATAATTCGTGGAATTCTTACAAGACTGAGTTTTAGCAGCACACACCTTTGTAGATCGGTTAAAGCACTCTCTGTTGCTCAACGATGGAAACAAGGCACCTCATATTCAGTTATAAAATTCAGGTTAACTGCACTTGAAATTTTCATTTTGATAAAACATGCAGTCTGGATCAGAGCTGAAAATAATGAAAGAATGAGATTACTATTAAAAATGAGAAGAAAAAAAAAAAAAAATCAATCAGGATTGGTATTTATCAGAAATATTTAGCCATAATGATATAAACTAAGTACGGAACACCGAAGAAGAAAGAAAATTGAGAAAGTGAGAGGCACAAGGGCGGATCCAGCTCGTGATTGAGTAGGAGGTCATTTTTGGATAAGGGAAGGGGGAGTCAAAGAGCAATTTTTGAGCAAAATTGGCGGCGTTTGGCAACTTTTGCTTAATAGTAGACCCAAAAAATGAAGTTTTATGCTTTGTTTGGTCGCTTCACGGGGAGGGGGGGTGTAACCCCCCTGGATCCGCGCTTGGTCAGAGGAAAGCAAATGAACGGGACCAAATAAACTTGCTTGCGAAAAGGCAAAAAAAAAAAACTGGCAATGTGGAAGACATTTAAACAGTTTCGACGCATTTGAAATTTAAAACACTCCCCCCAAAAGACGACACCTTTAAAAGCTAAACGTATTTGTCATCCTGTGATGCAGTTTCCCAAAGTGTGGTTTGCAAGCTTATGCCAGGGAGTGGGCAGTGCTTTCCTACTTAAACGTAAAGAATTATTGAAATTGAAGGAAGGATAACGATATTTTTTATTCAAAATGAAAGCATATTTGTAGGGAATAAAAAAGTTCTTATTTGCGGCACACTCACGGTGCTGAAAATAGCCCAGAATACTCAATCTGAATACACATTTGACACTTTATTGAGTTTCGAGTAGATTGTTACTTCCATAGCTCAAAATAATAATGTTAAGCAATGAAAACTAGACAAAAGCTGGGGAAAAAATATATACAGAAAAATGAAGAAATAAATTTAAGAACAAAAAAATGTAAAGACATATCGGATACTGAGAATGAAAGGGCACATCATTTTTTTAAGTCTACCGGAATTTAATGCTGATCCAATTTAAAAAGTTGATCTTTTCATTCTCGGTGTGTGCAATATTAGAAAAATAAATAAATTAAACATATCATTTTTTTTCTTTTTCTGGACTCGCACCCTTGCAAGTACTGATGAGTCTAATTAAGCTTTTGATAAAGAACAAAAAAAAAAAGAATTAACGAGGGTTTAGAAGGAATCACACTTCATTTACACCTAACATATGCAAAAGAGCAAGCGAAGTTCAGGTATCTTCAAATATTTTACTTTATGTAGCAATAGTCCTGCTCACACACATTGAAGAATAAATGGGGAGATTTTACACGAGGACCTCCTAAACCAAACCTCAATGGGCTCAGATATGAAAAAACTGGTTTCTGTGATAGGGTTTTGAAACCCGTGTTTGGCGTTATATCGATACATCATCCAACACTAGTCTGCAGTACATAATAAACTTACGTTAGAATTTTAATGAAAAATATTCTTCAGTATTGTAACTAACTTATTTAATTTCGAGTTTAGAAACTCTGTGCACTCAGCTTATGACAACGGAAGATCCTCTGTATGTGCCCCTGTAAGACCCCTCAAGGGGAACCAAAAAAAACATTTTATCAAAAATTGAAAAGAAAAAACCCAGATAAATACGTTATACAGATGGATTTATGAGGACTAATTTCTAGCTGAGGGCTAATACGCAGCTGAGGTAATGTTGGTTACCAAAAAAGCTTTTCATCCTGTATTGTATACAGGAGGCTGAACTGCACTTCATAAACAGCTTACGCTATATGGGGAGGGCAAAGGGTGCAAAAAACATGCTCCATACACTTTGTTATGAAAAACATTAAACTACATACACAAGAACAGAATTACTGTTTCCAAAATATAGAAGGGGGGGGGGGGAACAATTGAACCATTTATGTCAAAAACCAGTCAGGCGACAATCTCTAAAAGTTTGGAAGAGTATTGTTACATTTTTCTATAAGGATTCCAATGTTTTCAACTGAAATTTTTTCATTTCTGGGATATTTCTCTCAGTAAAAAGTGCTGTTCACGCAACTGAATGTTTTAATGGGATGATATAAATATTTCTTAACCCTCTCGGCACCCTGGACCTCATATGAGGCTCCTACTTTTGAACTCAATTTTAGAAGACGTAAACACTTAAAATGATTTTTTTTTCACTTAGGAGCCTCATATGTGATCTACATGAATAGGTGGAGTCACTGACGGAAAAAAAAATCATTTTAAGTGTTTACTTCTTCCAAAATTGAGTTCAAAAGTAGGAGCCTCATATGAGGTCCAGGGTGCCGAGAGGGTTAAAGTTGGAAATTTTGTCTTTTAACTAATTTGTAAAATGTACGATTGAAATTATCCCTACTACGATTGGACAGTTGTTCTGGGATTTTGACTACAAAAGCAAAGGTAGTCAGCAAAGGCAAACTAAGTGTCCAAGTCGATTTCTCGTCTGAAAATAAACCTGCGAATGGATCGGATCTGCACTTACAATGTTGTCAATAGTCAATTTTTTTTAACGTACATATTAGGGAAAAAATTATCTGAAAATAAAACTTACTTTATTTGATGAAGACGCTTAGATTTCGAACAAATGAAAAGTTTACGGCCAACACACCCTTAATTTGTCAGAAGACTACCATTCCTACCTCTGCGAAAAGTTTCTACTTGCAATAACTGTCCAATCCAGATTACTTGCTGAAAGTTTTGAAAATTTTCAGCGCAACTCTTTAATTAAATTGAAATAAAAGTTCTCTATAACCAGCACGACCATCGCGCTTCATCTGACGGTTGTAGATAAGCGAGAGAAATATATGACACAGATGCAGCGGAAACCCTGAATTTCTGCCGAAGAGGAGAAGCCTTTTGCTTGGATCTCTTCTTTCTTTTGTAACTCCAATTACATAATATAATGTAATGTACTTTGCATTTTGGTTGGAGAGAATTCCAAAGGTAATATTTTGCTATTCTTTTTTCTTCAAAGTAGGAAGTTAACCGCAATTAAGAATCGAAAGAATCGTAAGAACTTTTCACAAAGATAACTTGTGTTTCTTGTCTATTTCGCCTCTCGTTTCTGTTCATTACGATCAAAAGAAGTGAGGCCATTTTTATTATCTACTTTCCCTACATTTAACTAGAAATCGTAGCTAAAATCATGAATTTTTAAGGATATTTTATGGATCCATTTCATGGTATTTTGTCAAAAAAAGTGGCTGTTACTAGAAGCAAGAGTATTTATGGAGACATTCAGTATTAAATCGAAAAATGGGTTAAACTTAAGTCATGTTGGCCACTATACAGTGCAAAGCTTGCTAAAATCTCACAAATGCAAAATTTTCCAGTGCACTTTTCACGGAAACGGAAGAATATTTATAGTCATCCACATAATCTTTCAGATAAATTTAATTTTTGTGTTTTAAATTAAAAAATATGTACTTGTAGGGTCCAGCACAGGAAAAAAAAGTTTTGTTTACATTGCTTTAAGTAAGTACACATCAATAAATACCTTTATTTTCTAATTTTATACATCAAGTAGCATAGTTACTCAAAAAAATCGAATACCAGTTAAATCATCCCAAATAAACGTAGCAATTAAAAAGGTGGTTTTCTCTACCAGAGCTGTTCGATTTTTTCCGATCTAAAAAAAGCCGCCCATTTTTCTCTTCATCTTTTTTCTTTTGGTTTAAACTAGGGTGGAGCGAAAATAACTGAAAAAAAACATGAACCGCCTGTGCTTTTTTTCAGCTGTTTGTGGGCACACAGAACGAGATGTTTTCGTCCGACAAAGACATCTCGTTCTGTGTGCCCACAAACAGCTTCCGCCACTTCTGTCACCAGCTTAGCATGTCTTTCCACCGCTTGAGTGTGATTTGGAAATTCCTTAAATATCAGGGTTCGCGTGTACCCGATATATCGGGTTTTTTACTCAAACTCCTGAAGAAGGGACCCAACTTATGTCCATTTTCGGGTCCCGGGGACCCAGGAAAATAAAGTAATTTTGGATCGACTTATAAATCTAAAAAGTTCCAGAAAGCCGGAGCTGATTTCTTTCCGTAATAGAGCTTATACGATCATGAAAGGAGGGAGATGAACAAAAGACCCCGTACAAAACTAATCTTTTGCTTGTTGAATCGTCAGACTTAAGTTTAGCATATAGCATTTCTAATACAAATATTTTTTATTCAATTGTTGTTGAAGTTATATTTCACGCTTTCTTTATGCTTTAAAAGTGGGTTTCAGTCCGAAACAAATTTTGGCTTAAAAAAAGGGCTAGTGATAGATAAAGAATTGAGCACATCCTATGATTAGTTTGTCCCAAACTCATCTTTTGCTAGGACGTCCCAAACTAATCTTTTGCTTGTTGAATCGTCAGACTTAAGTTTAGCATATAGCATTTCTAATACAAATATTTTTTATTCAATTGTTGTTGAAGTTATATTTCACGTTTTCTTTATGCTTTAAAAGTGGGTTTCAGTCCAAAATAAATTTCGGCTTAAAAAAAGGGCTAGTGATAGATAAAGAATTGAGCACATCCTATGATTAGTTTGTCCCAAACTCATCTTTTGCTAGGACGTCCCAAACTAATCTTTTGCTTGTTGAATCGTCAGACTTAAGTTTAGCATATAGCATTTCTAATACATATATTTTTTATTCAATTGTTGTTGAAGTTATATTTCACGCTTTCTTTATGCTTTAAAAGTGGGTTTCAGTCCGAAATAAATTTTGGCTTAAAAAAAGGGCTAGTGATAGATAAAGAATTGAGCACATCCTATGATTAGTTTGTCCCAAACTCATCTTTTGCTAGGACGTCCCAAACTAATCTTTTGCTTGTTGAATCGTCAGACTTAAGTTTAGCATATAGCATTTCTAATACAAATATTTTTTATTCAATTGTTGTTGAAGTTATATTTCACGCTTTCTTTATGCTTTAAAAGTGGGTTTCAGTCCGAAATAAATTTTGGCTTAAAAAAAGGGCTAGTGATAGATAAAGAATTGAGCACATCCTATGATTAGGACGTCCCAAACTCATCTTTTGCTAGGACGTCCCAAACTAATCTTTTGCTTGTTGAATCGTCAGACTTAAGTTTAGCATACAGCATTTCTAATACAAATATTTTTTATTCAATTGTTGTTGAAGTTATATTTCACGTTTTCTTTATGCTTTAAAAGTGGGTTTCAGTCCAAAATAAATTTCGGCTTAAAAAAAGGGCTAGTGATAGATAAAGAATTGAGCACATCCTATGATTAGGACGTCCCAAACTCATCTTTTGCTAGGACGTCCCAAACTAATCTTTTGCTTGTTGAATCGTCAGACTTAAGTTTAGCATATAGCATTTCTAATACATATATTTTTTATTCAATTGTTGTTGAAGTTATATTTCACGCTTTCTTTATGCTTTAAAAGTGGGTTTCAGTCCGAAATAAATTTTGGCTTAAAAAAAGGGCTAGTGATAGATAAAGAATTGAGCACATCCTATGATTAGTTTGTCCCAAACTCATCTTTTGCTAGGACGTCCCAAACTAATCTTTTGCTTGTTGAATCGTCAGACTTAAGTTTAGCATATAGCATTTCTAATACAAATATTTTTTATTCAATTGTTGTTGAAGTTATATTTCACGCTTTCTTTATGCTTTAAAAGTGGGTTTCAGTCAGAAATAAATTTTGGCTTAAAAAAAGGGCTAGTGATAGATAAAGAATTGAGCACATCCTATGATTAGGAAGTCCCAAACTCATCTTTTGCTAGGACGTCCCTAACTAATCTTTTGCTTGTTGAATCGTCAGACTTAAGTTTAGCATATAGCATTTCTAATACAAATATTTTTTATTCAATTGTTGTTGAAGTTATATTTCACGCTTTCTTTATGCTTTAAAAGTGGGTTTCAGTCCAAAATAAATTTCGGCTTAAAAAAAGGGCTAGTGATAGATAAAGAATTGAGCACATCCTATGATTAGGACGTCCCAAACTCATCTTTTGCTAGGACGTCCCAAACTAATCTTTTGCTTGTTGAATCGTCAGACTTAAGTTTAGCATATATAGCATTTCTAATACAAATATTTTTTATTCAATTGCTGTTGAAGTTATATTTCACGTTTTCTTTATGCTTTAAAAGTGGGTTTCAGTCCAAAATAAATTTCGGCTTAAAAAAAGGGCTAGTGATAGATAAAGAATTGAGCACATCCTATGATTAGGACGTCCCAAACTCAAAATTTGTTGGTGGTGGGGAAGGGGGTGGGAGTTCAACATTTTACCGAATAATAAAATAAAAACCTGCACACATGTAATTTGTAAATGTATCAAATGAACAAAAAAAATGGGCTCATAAGGTTTGGAAAAAGAATCCGTGTATGACGACTGAAGCGCATTTTCTGATCACAGGCGTCAAGAACTTAAAATTTATTGGTGGGATGGAGGGGGATAATGTACCAAATAATTAAACACGAACTTGTTCACATGTACCAGTACGTAACAATTAAAAGCATGAATAGGAAAAATTTCCTTTTCAAAAAAAAAAAGGAGGTCAGAGCGACCTCCCATTGGAGTGCCACTGGGTTTTATCTAGGGGGTGCAGCTGCCTCTTTTGGCTACACCCTTGGGTTAATTTAAAACAAAAAGAGTAATATTAAATAACATTTCTGCGCAATTAAATAGGTAAATTACTAACCGATAAATATATGATGCATGTCTGACATAAGTTGCAATTAAGGTGAAATAAAATGCACGAAGGTCATCAATCCTATATTTATACATATTTTCTTATATTCATATTTACTCGTGAGACTTATAAAGTTTATAAAATTGGAAAAAAACTTACCTTTGATTCTGGCGCAGTCCTTTTGAATGGCTTTTGTATTTTCCAGAATTAATGCAGGAGTAAGTTATTTCAGCATAGCGTAACTCCGGCTTGATCACTTTTCGCAATCCCCGCTTTTTCGCACTTTCAATTTCGCGAATGTGAAATCCAGACCTGGATAAACTTTTCCTCTTCATATTTTGCAATAGCTTTCTTCAAATCATCAACATTCCCGAATTTTTCCTCTAAACGAATCGTAATTGCAAACACCGATGAACACGCGGTCCAAACGATGAAATAATATTTACCCGGCGCTGAAGTTAATTCACGGCAAAACCATGTGATCCATGACGTACCCCTTAAGCCCCGCCTACTGCCGTGGAGATAATATTTGGCCGGCACCGTAAACGTAGCCACTACGTATATTTAATGTGCCCCAGCCACCATAAATGAACACAGTGGCTCTTTGTCTGTCCGAGATCAAACCCAGCACCCCCAGCTACAATACGTGAAGTCTTAACGATCGGTGCCCCCACATTATACTGCAAACTATGATCTAACATCGGCTCAGATATGAAAAAACTGGTTGCTGTGATAGGGTTTTGAAACCCGTGTTTGGCGTTATATAGATACATCAACCAGCACTAGTCTGTGCAGTACATAATAAACTTATGTTAGAATTTTATGAAGAAAATGTTTTGAGCTTCTCATGCTTAGAATCATTTCTTATGACAGCTGCTTAGCCATCAGAGGCTGAAAACTTTTGCTTGTTTTGAAAAAGGAGTTACATGTATGCAAAATATTTGCCATTTTATGCTTTAATAATGTTGAATTTAATCACTTATTAAAACTAAATAAATTAAACATTTTAATCAGCAATACAAAATCAATGGGCCGTGGTTGCCCGATCGGTAAGGCGTCGGACTCGTGTCCAGAGGGACCCCGGTTCGATCCCAGCCGATCAAAGATCCACCGTCTTGATTAATGGTGGCTGGGAGGCGTTAAAAATGTCGTGGTCACAAAGTCCTCCAAGTGAAACGATACCTCTGGGCCAAGGGTTTGCTGGACCCTAGGTTCTGGTTCAAAATTAAAAACAGAGCGCTCTTCAGGGCCCTATCCCGGTTAAGCCACGAAGCTGTGGTAGGTACGGGAGACCCTGGAGTGTGTGAGTGTGAATACAAAATCAATATAATATGATTCTAACAAAATAAGGTCTCTTGGCAAAACTGCGAAAAGTGCAAAAGCAACTGGGCCACAGTGCAAAGACAAAATTCTACCATTAGCTGGACATTATATGAATATTTTAAAGGTGATGAGTTAACAAAAAAGGAGTCATGATACCAAAAATTATAAACATTATACTGTTAAAATTCAGGGAAATGTCATGAAATCAAAATTAGCAACTGGATGGCTGAGATTGAAATTTATGTACCAATTTTGATTTATGAGTTCATTGTTGATAGTTGAAATTCTCAGCACGCTTAGTTTTTCCTTTTTTTTTTTTGGTTAATCATGAAGGTAAAGATTTTTAAAACTCCAAAAGCCCAAACTATTAGCAACTTGATTTGCATATATCACAGGACAGGAAGGCAAATTATTCCATTTCTTTCAAGCGCTTTAAGCATCAGTACCAAAAACTCCAAATAATTTAATTTTTAATTCTGGAGCGAAAAATGTCCATTTGCCATCTAGTGAGAGCAAAAATTAAAAAATGGTGGTTAAAAAAATACTCGTATTTGAAAAATATGTTTATATTGTTCTTTAATACGATTCGTTTTGTGCACTACTCCAAAAATAAGAAGAAATATCATAACCTGAAAGCCAATGCCAAAAGATTCCTAAAACATTACAAGTAAACCCTAAAATAAAGCTTTACATGTGGCACCGAAAAACACATAAAAATATGCCAAAGTTGCAAAGCATTTAACATATGAAAGTCAAATAAGTAGGATATTTAACATTCAAGTTGGAAACATCGGCCTTAAGCTATGAAGTAAGAAAAAAAATGTGTAAAATTTTCAAAATGGCTTCTTTTTTTTTATTTAATTTTCGTCGTGGTTGGTACCATAGCAATTAGGTTTGCTGCAGCAGTGCCTAGTTGGCTCTAAATTGCTGCTGTCCACTGGTTAGTAATTAAAAATTGAAATTTTCAGGTCCACTCTTTTTCCTACAAAGTCCTGAAATCTTTCTTTAAATGAATTTTGGAGCATTTTCATTTAGTGCGTGTATTTTAAAATCCTGTTAGGAACATCTTCTTTTGCTCTTTCTTCCCCCTCTGAGTATTTTTTTTTTTTTTTCGTTTTTCTACTTGAAATTAAATTCAGTCGCGTTCCGCACATCGCTACGCAGCGGGCCGCAGGTTGTGCACCCATAGTTTAAGCCAGTGGTCGGAAGTAGCGCGCTACAAGTAGCCAAACTAATGTAGTAGCTACATTTTTTACTAGTTTGTAGTGTAGCACACTACTTGAAAAAAAAAAAGTAGAGTAGTGAGTAGCGCAATACAAAAAAAAATAGTAGTTTGTAGCGATTTCTGGAAATAACTTTTAAATAAAAAAAGAAATGGAAAAAGAAATTTAAAAAAAAAGAGAACAAAGTAAAAAGCAAGGTTTAATTGACTCTAACTGGTGCCAATCTTGCATGAATACAGCAGCGGACGCAATCATATATCGCTGCTTGAAATGAACAACGGCATATCTGCAAAACGCCATTTTTCAGGAGAGCGTTTTAAAGTTTTTGCAGCAAAACAGTATTTTGAAGTAAAATGGTATTAAGGGTACTTATGCCGAATCAACTTACAGAGACATTAGATGTTCCTCCTCCAAGCACTTATTCAGAACTGACGCAATGGCGGCAGTGTCGTTTTTTACTAGCAAAAGCGCGCCAAAATAATAACTATGCACAACGACACTAACGATTGCTGCGTGATATTTTGAAACTAGAGATATGCCGATATTACCACAAGAAAGAGTAAAAAAAACTGAATTTTTTGATATAATTAAAAAAAATCGATTTTTGCAGATATGCCGTTGTTCATTTCAAGCAGCGATATATAAAAACCATAAAAATATGAGCTGATCTTAGCTACATCATTTTGACGAAATACATTCTATCTGTTTGATGTCATTGGTTTATTTGGGCATCATAATTTTTATATTCCTTCAAATAATTTTCATGCTCCTAAATATTCCCTGGCAAGAAATTTAAAAAAAAAACCCAGAGTTGAATTCTTTCAAATTTTGAATCCTTTCTTGCGGCGAATATTCGTAAAAATCGTAAAAAAATCTAAAAAAGACAAATTTTAGCAAAAGAAAAGGGAACAAAAAGAAAAAGTAACAAATAAATTCAAAGTCAATTCCTAGATCTATTCCATATTCAAACGAGTTCATTTATTAATGTAAAATACGATTCGAATTTTTTCAGTCAATCCTCAAACCGTGTATGCTTTTTATTTATTCATTTTTTAAAAAGTAGCGCAGTAGCGACTACAATTCAAAAGTTGTTTGTAGTCGCTACATTTAAAAAAAAATAGTTGTAGTTAACTACATTTATAACAAAGTAGCTGTTGTTCGCCACAAAATAAATGTAGATTTTCCAACCACTGGTTTAAATCACTCAAAAAAAAAAAATACTTTTTATGAGAAAAAGCTGCCCTTATCAAAACAAAAAGAAAATGTTTTGAAGTATTTTAATTTTGATTGATTAAAATGAAAATTGTGTACTTTTATCATTAATAAAATTACGATTGTACCACAAACTTCACTTTTTCAGTGTTAAACAATGGAGCACCGTTCCGAAATCCGTAATGGCGCGGAACCCTTTTCTTCTGAAGATTCTTCAAAGGCATTTCCTGAGCACCTAAAGAACCATTCGAGAGTCCATCCCGGGGAAGAGCCCTTTCCGCGTCGACATTGTTCACTGACATTCACTCAATCTTCACAGTTAAAGAAACATCTGATGACCCATACTGGAGTAAAATCGCATTCTTGCGGACATTGCTCTAAGATATTTTCTCGGGCTTCGAATTTAATGAGGCATATGAGAGTAGTCCATACTGGCGAAAGACCATATACTTGTGAATACTGTTCAAGGGTATTTTCCGATTCTTACGTTTTAAAGAGACATTCGATACTCCACACTGGTGAAAAACCCTTTTCGTGTGAACTCTGTTCAAAGGCGTTTTCTAGCACTTCAGCTTTAAAGAGCCATTCGAGACTCCACACTGGTGAAAAACCCTTTCGGTGTGAACTCTGTTCGAAGGCGTTTTCTAACGCTTCAAATTTAAAGAGACATTCGAAACTCCACACTGGTGAAAAACCCTTTTCGTGTACACTATGTTCAAATGCATTTTCTGACGCTTCAACTTTAAAGAGCCATTCGAGACTCCACACTGGTGAAAAACCCTTTTCGTGTGAACGCTGTTCAAAGGCGTTTTCTAACGCTTCAACTTTAAAGAGCCATTCGAGACTCCACACTGGGGAAAAACCCTTTTGGTGTGAACTCTGTTCAAAGGCGTTTTCTAACGCTTCAAATTTAAAGAGCCATTCAAGACTCCACACTGGTGAAAAACCCTTTACTTGTGAACACTGTTCAAAAGCATTTTCTAACATTTCAGATTTAAAGAGCCATTCGAGACTCCACACTGGTGAAAAACCTTTTTCGTGTGAACTCTGTTCAAAGGCGTTTTCTACCGCTTCAAATTTAAAGAGACATTCGAGACTCCACACTGGTGAAAAACCCTTTACGTGTGAACACTGTCTAAAGGCATTTTCTCATTCTTCCCATTTGAAGGGGCATTTGAGAATGCATACTGGTGAAAAACCCTTTAAGTGTGAATACTGTCTAAAGGCATTTTCTCATTCTCCCCATTTAAAGGAGCATTTGAGAATACATGCTGGTGAAAAACCCTTTATGTGTGAACACTGTCTAAAGGCATTTTCTCGTTCCTCCCATTTAAAGGAACATTTGAGAAAGCATGCTGGTGAAAAACCCTTTGTCTGTGACTATTGTTCAAAGACATTTCTCCATTCCTGCAATTTAAAAACACATTTAAGGGTTCACACTGGGGAAAAACCCTATTCGTGTGACTTTTGTTCAAAGGCATTTACATACTCTCACCACTTAAAAAGACATTTAAAAGTTCATGCTGGGGAAAGCCAGATTCCCCAGAAAAATGTTTGAAAGCGATTTTTATCAAATTAAACGTTCAATTAAACGTAATTCATGTGACATTTCTTGAAAAGCATTTTCTCCCGTTTCTGGTTTGATTTGACACCTAGACTTCTAGCACCCGGCATAAATTTTAACGCTTGTTTTGGATCTCAATGAAGTTTTTCTCTCCTAACTCATCGTGCCCCTATTGACCCAAAATATAAAGTTTGTAAAAGGGATTTTAAAATGCAATCTTTTCTTTTTTTTTTCTTTGTCGTTTTTTTTAAGTAAAAAGCAATGAGTAACAGTTGTTCAGTTGAATAAATATTTTTCAATATTCAGACATATATGTATATATAATTTCATTCATTAAAAATGGCACCTTGGTTGTTTATTTTAACGCCTAGAAATGTATACCAGGCTGAATTATGGCTCCTAGATTTCAATTACTATCTCTAACTCTGCCCAGTCTCCCAGTTCAGCTACGCATATAAAATAGGGTGGAGCGAAAAAACAAAGTTTTTATTTTCGAATCGTAATAGTGCGGAAAAGTTGCGATTGGTGAAGAGTTACAAAACAAAACAAAAATTTTTGAAATCGGATAATATCTTCCGTTCCCGCAACGAGCCTGAAATTTTGAAAAAATGAAAATTTTCATGTGTTTTTAGCGATTTTTTAAAATTTTTGTTTTAATGTTTTATTTTAATGCTCTTGGACAGAAAAGTTACGTTTGGTGAAGCCTTCTGAAATTTTGAAAAATATATTGAAATCGAATAATACCTTCTGATCCAGGAACAAGCCAGAAAAACCAAAAAATTATAAAACTTCAGCTTTTTTTGGGGTGATGAAAAAAAATTAAAAAAATATATTCTCATTTTTTTTTCTTTTTTACCCGGTATCATAGCGTAAAGCCTTTTAAAAAGCACTATATTACTCTTAAACATTAATTTTTTTCTTGATTTTTCAGGTATCTTCTAAACATGCAAAACTACCATTTTTTACAACAATGAAACATTTTCAAATAATCGAAAGTTATAAAATATTTTCCAAAATTTCTACAATCCAGTACAAAAATCCACTAAATAAAACACCCACTCCAAAAACAAGGCTAATTTTAATCACTAAACTATAAACAATTTTAATACCTAACTAATTATATACAGTTTCTTAATCCCCTTTTGTAGTCTGTGCCTTCTATAATTATGTTACCTAACTTAACTGACTACCCACAGAATCCTTTAACATTAATTTAATTAGAAACTTATTTTAAAATTAAAACTTCTTTAAAATTAAACCTAGTTAGGTTAGGTAGTGTATAGAATGAGACTGCAAAATGCAATTAAATATTCAGAAACTAACATATAATGAGGTAGGTATTAAAATAGTTTATCGTTTAGGGATAAAAAATATTGTTCATCTTATGAGTGAGTGTTTTGTTCAATGGATTTTTGTACTGAAAAAGTTAAACAAATTCAATAACTAGGTATGGGTATGAAGTTGTATGTAAATATTATGTATTATTTTTTTCTGTTTAGCTCCTAGTTGTTTTTTAATGGCGGTTTTGTTTTTAATACGCTTTTACTAGTTTCACATGTGGGTTTATCAGTATGTATGTAACTCTGAATAAAAGATAAAATTCACGTTCTTTAAAAATATAAAAGTGATATATTTAATACTATTGTTGTACTCCTAAAGGCTAAACTATATTATTACATGTTGACGTAATTGAATGCTATTATTAGTACTAAAGGCTAAACTATATTACATGTTGATATATTATAAGGTGCATGTAAACTTATAATTTGAAATGGTTTAAAGCATTATCGTTTGATTAACTCTAAAAGGGTATTTTTTAGTTTTTTAAGCTTAAATTTAATTATTTATTTAAAAATAATTTTGTGTATGAAAAATTAGAAATCAACAAAATCTAAAATTTGTTTTGTCTTCTACACTAATACATTCCTTATATTTATGGCTTTCATGTGAAATGTGTTCCAAAATCATCACCGAAATGCTTATAGTAACCTTTTAAGCACAAGTTTCTCTGCAATCATGTTTCAAATGTTCAATTGTCATGATAACATGTTTTAACATTTTTTGCATAAGGCTAATAGGGGTGTGTGGGCAGTAGTGCCCTCTCCTTGTCAAATGCTTTCCAATCCTTAATTTTTGTTACACCTTGCCCCACTTTGCCTGGGACTGTGTTACTGTAGGCACCAAGATAACCTTAAAGCAAACTAAAAGCAACTAAAAAGCAAAAAATAATAGATAACATTTACATAAAAATTTTTACCCATACCTAATTATTAAATTTGTTTAACTTTTTCAGTACAAAAATCCATTGAACAAAACACTCACTCATAAGATGAACAATATTTTTTATCCCTAAACGATAAACTATTTTAATACCTACCTCATTATATGTTAGTTTCTGAATTTTTAATTGCATTTTGCAGTCTCATTCTACACACTACCTAACCTAACTAGGTTTAATTTTAAAGAAGTTTTAATTTTAAAATTATTTTCTAATTAAATTAATGTTAAAGGATTCTGTGGGTAGTCAGTTAAGTTAGGTAACATAATTATAGAAGGCACAGACTATACAAAAGGGGATTAAGAAACTATATAATTAGTTAGGTATTAAAATTGTTTATAGTTTAGTGATTAAAATTAGCGTTTATTTTAGGAGTGGGTGTTTTATTTAGTGGATTTTTGTACTGGATTACAGAAATTTTGGAAAATATTTTATAACTTTCGATTATTTGAAAATGTTTCATTGTTGTAAAAACTGGTAGTTTTGCATGTTTAGAAGATACCTGAAAAATCAAGAAAAAAATTAATGTTTAAGAGTAATATAGTGCTTTTTAAAAGGCTTTACGCTATGATACCGGGTAAAAAAGAAAAAAAAAAGGAGAATATATTTTTTTAATTTTTTTTTCATCACCCCAAAAAAAGCTGAAATTTTATAATTTTTTGGTTTTTCTGGCTTGTTCCTGGATCAGACGGTATTATTCGATTTCAATATGTTTTTCAAAATTTCAGAAAGCTTCACCAAACGTAACTTTTTCGTCCAAGAGCATTAAAATAAAACATTAAAACAAAAATTTTTAAAAATCGCTAAAAACACATGAAAATTTTCATTTTTTCAAAATTTCAGGCTCGTTGCGGAAACGGAAGATATTATCCGATTTCAAAAATTTTTGTTTTGTTTTGTAACTCTTTACCAATCGCAACTTTTCCGCACTATTACGATTCGAAAATAAAAACTTCGTTTTTTTCGCTCCATCCTAATATGAAAGCCCATTCTGGGGGGGGGGGGGGAATCAAGTTTTCGTTAATTTTGTTCCGGGGATTTTCTATGACTTTGCATTTAAAGGGTTCGTTTTAGAGTCCGTACTGCCCAAAAGCCGTATTTGAACGTTAGTCAGACATTTTTTTGGGCTTTACCTTTAAAAAACATGACAGGCCTTTTTGGACGGGGAAAGTGTTCCCGTGAATGACGTTCGACTTCATTTTTCAACGTAAGAGTCAAGCAAATTCGAAGCAGCATTGCAAATTAACTGGTACTAAAGTGAGCAAAAGTTGCAATACTCAATGCCCAAACATATAAGCAAAAACAAGTTACTTTTTTTTTCGTAAATATCTATGACAATGTTGATCCTGAAAGCAAAGTTTGTTGAATGCTATATTTGACATGCATCTTAAATTCAATTTACAGAATATCAGATCCTATTCATCAAAACTCGTTTGCATTTATTAGGGATGCACCGATAAGCAAATTTACCGATTACTGATCAGAATGAATTTTTTTTTGTTCCACTCATTTCACCATCACTGTTTTTTTTACTATCCTAATTGTAGAAATAGTTCCTAATTTATTTCTGAGAAATGATTTATTTTTCTCAGATTTTCCAGAATAATTAACAAACTGTTAACTATGATTTTTTTTTTAATTTGGAGGCGGCCATGGTGGTGAGCCCTCTAATTTAGGACTGCTCTTAATTTTAATTTGTGTTTCAATTATTAGTAGCCATTTAGTTCAAGACTTGAAGTCTTTGAAAATTAGAGGTTAAAAGCACTATGCTTGGGAGAAAAATATCGACGCATGGGAAATTTTGCAACATAATCTATGAGTGTATATTTACTTAAAATAGGAAAATTAATGTATGTAAAAAATTATATCCACTCTGAGGAATATTTTTCTATACTTCATTCTTTGAATTATTTCTTTTGTTACATGCCATACTTATGTTTGGAGAAAGTTTATTTCTTGTTTATTAATTCATTCACTATAGTTTTTTGTTCAAGGCATACTCAAAGTAATTTTATTTAAAGCATATATTTTCCGCCGGTCGATCGGCAAAAGTTGCTGATTATAAATGAAATGAAGTGCTCTCATGCTTTTGTACTCTAAGTTAAAAGTTTATGAATTAAATTATTCCTAATAATGTCATATGTCAGCTGTGAGGGTTATCTTTTAGTGTTTCATTCAGTTTTAAGCACTGTATGAACTATTTGTTTTGTTTTTTCGCTGCACACTTTCATACTACATATTAGAGTAAGGAATTGCAGAGTATTACATTTAGATACTGCTAATAAACAGTAGCAACATTTTTGTTGTTTTCATTTTTTTATTTTGCACTAATTCAAATTACTTAATAAAGAGAAGGTCCTAATACTGAACTAGCAAATTCATGCAATAGAACTTTTTATGCATTTTATGTACCGTAAACAAGGGTTACTTGGACCCTAGGGGGCTACTTGGGCTTATTACAGAAAATGATAAAATCTGGGTTTGGTACTTATTAGTTAGACTTGCACGTAGTTCCTCGTTTCTCCACTAGGTAGAAGCATTCTACAGTCTCTAACGCTAGTACCAAACCCAGATTTTATCATTTTACTGTTGGGCTCAAGTAACCCTTATTTACAGTACATTAAATTCATTAACCATTCAATTTTATTAAATTGTTTTCTAACAGAGCGATGTGTTTAAAGGAGCTTGTTTTGATGCTTCCACTTTACCCCATGATGTGTGAAAGTTGGGATGATTCTTGCAAAAATAAACATATGTAAATAATGTGCTTGGAATAAAAATATTGAAATAAATGTATCTTGGTGATTTCAAAATACAAATACACAAAAAATAATTCAGTTGTTTAAAAAAAATTAGCTATTCCAATTTTATTCCTTTTTTTTTTTTAAATCAAATTACGGATCAAATAGAATGGACAAAATCTCTAATGTTCATGTAAATGCCATCAACCACCGCTCTTCAAGGGGTTCGTTGATTTCAATTGTTTTGATTTAAATCATGATTTAAATTATTCGAAAAAAAATTATAAAAATCAATTTTGCAGTTTTAGAATTTGTTTTAAATATAAAATATGTTGTAAATAACTTAGGTCTAATTGTTTGTGTGTGAATGCTTGAAACAGAGTGGCCGCTCAACTGGAAAACCGGGAAAAGTCGGATCGAAGAGTTGTTTCAACAACTATATTTTTTGGGAATATTATCTCAAGTAATCATTACTTAAGCAAAATATATTTTTCAAACACATTTTTTGTAATTTTTTTTTCCTCGATTGATAACATTAGCGCCTGTATGATCTATTATCAACTCCAAAGAACTATAGAGGGCGTTGCGGCCATTGTGAATGAGAGGTAAAACAAACGCATGCAGTTTTGTTTTTATTACTTCTAAACCAAATGAATTAGCGATATTTGATCGTTGTATGATTTTTTTTTTTTTTTTTTTAAGTCTTGATCAAGACCAACTTGTTTTGACACTCAGAACATAACGGTAAAGAAATTAGCTATTGGTCCACGATAGGAGTGGACACCCTGTATATAAGTATAAGCGGGGATAAAAAGAACCGAAAAAATTAAGAACGGAGAATTGAGAAACGAAAAAGTGACGAACGGAAAAATCACGAATGGACATTTCTCAAAATCACGGAAATATAATTAACGAAACGGAAAAATGCTGACCATAAAATGACGTTAAAAGTTTTTGTCCTAAATGATTTCGAAATTAATAGGGAACATTTAGCAGTTATTTATGCAAAAATGCAAATTAGTGGTAATTTTAGTCTTGTTTAAGGGTTTTATTAATTTAGTATGTGGATTACTTTACTTTTTGACATAATTTTAAAAAGGTTTTTAATAGATACATACGGAATCGAAAAACAAAAGAAAAAAACTGAACTTTTCAAATGTGGGAGTATTATATCGATGATTGATATTTTGCTGCAGTCGATAAATATCAGACAATAATCGTTTTATTTTGGTTACGTCGTGTAAAAAGTAAAGTATTATTACGTAGTCTTCGGCACAAAAACTGGCGTCAGTTGAAAAAATCGCCGAGAATCTCAGTTATTAAAATCTTGCAGCAAATTAGGCAAAATTCCTGTTCAATCGGATACTAAGGAACTGTCCTATTATAAGTACCCAGAGAAAGTGACCAATCAAAGCAAACAAATTTAAGCTCCGCAACTCACTGCCGTATATTTTTCCGTTATTTTCAGGACATTTCTCAAAATCACGGAAATATAATTAACGAAACGGAAACACTCCGGCAACTCAGCTGCCGTATATTTTTTCGTTATTTTCAGGAAAAAATTTTTAACAGTGTATATAAACTTAATTATTCATGTTCACGATCCTTTAAACAGAAATATTCATATCTTCTGTATTGTATTCTATTGATATAATATTTTAGGACTATAATGAACTGTTAATACTCCTTGTTTACTAGTCAGTTAATAAACAATTTTGCATTCCAAATCATTTCGGTACGCATTACAGAAAAGATAGATTTCTGTAACTCCTATCATCTGTAGTTAAACCCCGATTTCACGTTTATTAATTGACTGGATTAACAAAAGAAAAAAAAACCGTTTTTTCAATGTTTTCCTTTTCTTGGCACTTTTTCGATGTTTTTACCAAGTCAATCATTTTTCTGCAGTATAAATTGCAAGGTCGTCACAGGAAATCCTTGCGATGGAGCGAACGCTACTTTGGTTCCTTGAAATTTATCAAACAGTTTCAGCTTTCTAAGGAGCGGAAAAGTTTTCGCCTCCTTTATTCATTACATTTTTGCAGCAAAAAATTCAAACATGAGACCACCGCGTGTAAAACAGCAACTGAATGTTGTCCAGCTAAGGGTTAACAATAGTGGTGTAGAAAAGGGGTGGTCCCCGGGCCCGGAGCCCCCACCCCCTTGAAGCTCAAAATTATTTTCCCCAGATTTTTCTCTTCATGTTAATTGGGTCAAATATCGTTTGTTCACATGTGTCCCCCTTTCCCCTATATCAAACTGAAATCAAAATAAGGATGCTTCTGTTTACATTTCCAAGTATCAAAGTTGGGTATTTTAAAGTTGGACACCCCCTATGAGGACTTTCTTGCTGCGCCACTGGTTATCAACTCCTAAACATATTTCCAATTAAACACGAGTCAATATGACGTCACAGAAATATACTTCGTAACTCCCTCACAGTTTTTGACGTGACAAATGGAGGAATGAAAGGGTCTAGGCCTGCCTTTGCTGAGTCAAAAGGAAGCAGTTTTAGAAAACACGAGTTTGTGAAATACATATATGTTTTCATTTAAGGCTGTTCAATAAACAATGATCACAAATTAATAAAATATATATAAACTAATCTTTCAAATGTTGATGGCATTTTGGAACAAATTGTAGGCACTTAATAGTGTAAATAATATTTTCGTGGAGCCTTAATAAATGTCATTACTATCCACTGTCAAAAATCAAAATTGCTATCCTTGCAATTGTACTTTTAAATAACCAAGAGACATTTATTCCAATATACTTTTATTTCAAACACATTATTTGCAAATGTTTCCTTTTACAGATGCACTAATTAAAGAACTTAGTCCGACTTTCATCATGAGGAAAGTGGAAGCGTCACAACATGCTCTTTTAAATACATCACAGAAAAGAATTTGAATGGACAACTCATTTGAATGAATGTAATGTACATAAAACGTGAAAAAGTTTTATTCAATAAATTGATTAGTTCCGTTTTATGATCTTGTGCTCAAACATTGTGCTTTTTGGTAAACTAATAAAATTTTAGCATAAGCAGTAAAAGTTACAAACTTTTACCCACGAATAAAAACGCACCAATGCTTGCAGACTCGCTGGTGTGCTGAATTAATTTTAACTGCCAGTTTGATGGTAATCTCTGCTTCAATGCAAGAACAGATGCCTACTCCTGCTCGGATTTTGATTATTCCAGACTAATCAGTCAACAAGGACGAAACTGCAGTCTCTTGATGTCATAATACAGTTATAGGTATATTTGCAAGCAACCATGACCACAGTCAAGATTCGATAACGCAACCACTTTAAATACAAAATTGTAAACTAAGCAGCTGTGACTGACCCTTTACGCTGCTTACATAATGCTTCCATGAAATTTTTGGCTTTCAAGTTTTTTAAGGCTTTTCGTCATCCTTGTGTGCAGAGTGAGTGAATGCGTTCGGACAATAGTCACTGTTCGTCAGAATATGCCTCCCATTGTCTCTTTTAAGCTGAAGCGTAAGAAAATGGCGTCCAACACAATTGAAGGGCTTGGGAGATGAGGGGGTTAAGCGACAAAACAGAAATTGAGAGTAATTAAAGTTCCAATTTTTATTGTTGCAGATTTTTTTTTTTCTGGTTTGGTCGTTAGTGTGCGTATGGAATCGGTTCAATGATATCTACTTTTTGAATTAACAAGTTTTATATGCTTACCTGTATCCATTGTTTACCATTGTCCAGAGTGTTGAACTTATCAAGTAACTTACATTATATGACTTAAATTTCGTCGTTGACGTATCTTTTGAGATGGTATGTTCGATTTTGTTTTATTTTATTATTGCGACACTGGCAGGGCCGGTCGTAGGGACAAGCGACACAGGCGGCCACTTGAAAATTTCTTACAACACAATTCAGGGAAAACAAAAAACGGGGGAGGGACAGGGGAAACAACAAAATCAGGAAAACGGCTTTTCGCCAGAATGGATACGCAAGTGTATTTTTAAGTTTGATGCTTTAGAAAATTCTTTAAAACACACTTCACAAGAATATGGCTTCTCTCCCGTATGGATACGCAAGTGTCTTTTCAGGTTTGATGCATCAGAAAATTCCTTAAAACACGCTTCACAAGAATATGGCTTTTCACCAGTATGAATAGTCAGGTGTTTCTTCAAGCTTCGTTGATTAGAAAATTTCTTGCAACACAATTCGCAGGAAAACGGCTTTTCGCCAGAATGGACACGCAAGTGTATTTTCAAGTTTGCTGCATTAGAAAATTCTTTAAAACACAATTCACAAGAATATAGCTTTTCGCCCGTATGGATACGCAAGTGTATTTTCAAGTTTGCTGCATTAGAAAATTCTTTAAAACACACTTCACAAGAATATGGCTTTTCGCCCGTATGGATACGCAAATGTCTTTTCAGGTTTGATGCATCAGAAAATTCCTTAGAACACGCTTCACAAGAATATGGCTTCTCGCCAGTATGGACACGCAAGTGTGTCTTCAGGTTTATTGCAATAGAAAATTTTTTAAAACACACTTCACAAGAATATGGCTTTTCTTCACTATGGGTTCTCAAATGGTCCTTCAGATGGTCCGATTGAGAAAATTCCTTGGAACATTGTCCACAGGAATAGGGTTTCTCGCCAGAATGGACTCTCAGGTGAATCTTTAAACGATGAGTGGAATCAAGCACTTTTGAACAGTATTCGCACACATGTTGTGATTCCTGATGGATCTCAGAATGGTTTGCCATTATCGGAACAGAATGAAAATATTTCTTCACAATGGTCGCAAGAGGATGGCCTTGCAGAAAGGATTCTCAAAAATTCTAGCGACTGTAAAAGTGATTACTTAGAGACCACAAGATCATAATGGTTACTTTCAAATAAAACCTCAAATAATTGTTGGTGCAGTAATCTTCAAAGCGGGCTAAAAAAAAAAAACATTTTTTTCACATTTTTTATAGTAGTAATTATTCCAAGAGGCTATCACAGAAGCCTAGTTTTTTCAACTAAAAGTTTGAAACACTTTTTATTTCAGTTTGCCTATGCGCCGCTTGTTTTGACAGTCAAATTCTAATAAAGATATTGTCTAAATTTGACAAAATTACTTTCTTAAATTGAGTTTTTATAAGAAAATGTGCTATCGATTAACATCTCCGGCGCACACAATACTATATCTGTACTCGGGTTGTTCTCTTAGATTAGAAGTCTAAGAACGTTTTCTTTTAAAGTTTAACACATATAGAGTTTTCCTCTATGCGTTCTTTGATTATTCATCCTTTGCCAGAAGTAAAGTACGGAATTACTTCAGAAGAGCAGTCACAAGAAAATGTATGGACTATCAAGTATTTTTTTATGTTAAGTCTTCAGATAAAACCGTCGCACAAACTTACAAACATAATTATTTTCAGCCACACAGGATCGTCACAAGTATTGTGTTCAGTATTCGACACAAAAAGCTGTAACAACAAAACTCCAAAGGAAATGGTGCTTATCCTTTATACTGGCTCAAATGGTATGCCACCAAAAATAAATACCTTTGGACCGAAATCGTTAGAAAAAGAGTTCTCCAACATGTACTAGTAAGTATATGCTGTCAATAACAAAGAAACTAATCCATCAGAATTCAGCTAAATTTGACTTTTTTGGCACAAAAGGAAAGAATTTCTTCTGAGGTACGAAACACTTATTTCTCTCCAGTTTATGGATTTCTGGTTAGAGAAATTCAGGGAATATTTGAGAAATATATAGCACAGCACTTTCCTTTGTTTTACTCATTCACTGAAATAAACTTCCTGAACCGACTTTTTCTGTCCTCCTCGCACTCTGATCTTCCAATGCGATCGCCTCTTCAGTGAACTGGATCAGCCAACGAGTCGACATCTGTTCACATCAATTTTAAAACAGAAACTATAAATTGAAATTGCAGCACCTGTTCGTATGCCGAACTTCACAGTCTGAAATGATATAAGATAAAAAAAAAAGTGATGAGTTTGGGAAAAGAAATAAAAGTATTCAATAAGATTTTAAAAACAATATTTGAGAATTACCAAGTGCATAGTAAGTCAGACAAGGAAAAGGAATAATTGATAGAGGAAAATTGGTGAATCTATAACAGAGGCGTACACTGTTAAAAATATCAGTTCAACGTTGAACCATAATACGGTTCAAACTTAGAGTCCACTGTTGATATCACCATAGTTTGGTTCAACTGTGCTTCACGTTCGTACCAAGATGAGGACTTGCACCTATTTTTGGTTCAAATTCCGCAAAACATAAAGCACCAAAGTTTGGTTCAATCTCCTGTTTCAGCGTCAGACAATCACAGCTTAGCAGTCAGACACGTTAGGCTTAAGCCATCAGCCATGCTTTAGTAGCTAGCGGCCGAGCGCAGAGTGTGTTAGATCACATTGAATGAGTTGATTTTAAGAATCAATTCCTCAACCAAATGTTGTTATTGCCGAGTTCCCACAGCAATAGGAAGAGGGGTGCCGCTTCTTTACTAGATATGTTATTTTTATTGACATAATTTTATTCTGCCGTAAGAATAGCTTTTCTAGTGTTCAAATCTACATGAAAAGATGGCTTTTCCTGGGATTCTGGGTGAAAGAATAAGCAAGTAAGTACCTTTCAATTATGCGCTATTATATAAATCGTAGGAATTATTTTCCTTTCATATTATATATAATTTCATTACTGTTGGTACTAAGCTGGTATGAAATTTCTTTATCGTTGAAACATTCATAATTTGTATGACATATTCGTTACTTTTCACATCGGCTAGTAATCTACGGAGGGATTCATTTTTGAAACACTTGTTCCCTTCCGAGAATTTTACTGACCCAGTACTCGGCCGGGTCGATAACGCGACCCCTCAAAAATCAAGGGGGCTGTTTACAAGAAATGAAACGATTTTAGAAGCTAATAAATAGTTTAGGTTTGGTATCATACTTTTTGAGATGCTGTGTTTAGCGTAGTAATTTAATCTAATTACATATGCTACAAATAAGACAAGTATTGAATTGCTTTTGAAAATATTGTAATTTACTTATTCTGAATGCTAAAAAAAAAATCTACATATTAAAGTGTTTTTCAGTATGTTATATATGCAGAATATATTTTAATATGCAACACTTATGAATACAAATATTATTTGTAAATTATATTTAAACACATTTAAAAGGTTTTTATGATGTTGGAAAAGTTTAATTAATTGCTCTGTGATTTCATTAATCGAAAAATAAATGTACACCACATGAAACATCCTGCATTCCCGTAATTATCAGTCTTATGAGTTAACTGACTGGGAATTTAGCACAGGAAATTTGAACATAATTAAAATATAACAGCATATCAGTTAAAATATTTTGACTATTTAAGTCAGAAACTATAAAATCTTTGATAACTATTTCATGACCTTCATTGGTATTTATTTCTTTTATTTTATTGATGCATTTTAAGTGTCAAACTGGCTTGAAATATAGATAACTTTTATTCATGTTACAATTGGATTCTTAGTCATAGAAGTTTAAAAGATAAAGAATGAATTTCCATAAGAATAATTGAAGCAGCAATATTTTCTTGAATACATTTTTTTCTTGCAACTATATGCAAGTCTTCTAAATTATCAAGAAGTGTTTTAAATGGATATTTTCCTATTTCAAAAAATGTACTTGGATTTTTTTTTTTCTAATTAAATAATTCCTATCTGCGCATTTAGAATCCAATAATAGGGGAAACGAAAACATTATACTTGGTTCAACTCCACTCCGAGTTACGGTTCGAACAAAACCGCTAGAAATGGTTCATCTTCACTCCAATTATAGGGGAAAGGAAAACATGATATTTGGTTCAACTTCGCCCGAAACTTGGGAGTAATCTGGAACTACGAGTACGGTTCAACTTCGCTCGAAACTTAGGAGTGAAATAAAGCACCATATTTTTGTTCAGTCTAGCACGGAATATAGGTTACGGCGGATTAGCTCCATTTTTTGGTGCAACTGTGGACAAAATTTTTAACAGTGTAGGAAAAGAAGAAGGGCCGAACTATTAGCAAAAAATTGTCGTTATTGGCTCGGTTAAACTTCATGTAAAAGTTATGTTAGATATTTTTTCCATTTCATTAAAAAAACATAATGTCTTGTATCATCGAATGTTGACTTTTGTAAGCTCTTGCCATGCAACCAAATTCTTATCGCACGAACAAAGAAGGAAAAAGCTGGGGATAACTGCAACTAGGACCGTGACCAGGCTTTTTATTTTTCTTCGGGGAGGGGTTTTATTAAATATATTCGAATATTGTACTGATTTTTGCTTCAATATATTATTTAAACAAAGGAAAGTTGTTGTTACTTTATAGCGATTAACATGAACCGATGTAAGAGATGACGTACGAACGAAGAAAGAAATCTGATGCGGATCCCACACTTCTATCTTACATCCCAATTATATTTTTGCAAACCTGAAAAGAATACGCGCGTAATGCGCCTATTACAAGTAAGACATATCAAATGCATGTTTCTTTTACAGCTATACAACAGGTTAATATTAGTACGGCTCTTTCGAATTAAAAGAATTTGTATCTTTTGTTGAAGCAAGAAATCTGAAATTGCAACAGCAACAATAATGAAACCTAATGTACTCTCCAGTAAGCGTACAAAGGAAGCGCAGTAGAAAACAGAAAAATTGCGATCGATAATAGAAACAATTATATACTTGGAAATTACGAAATTTACAATAAAAATTGTAAATTCCTCTTGATTCTGGAAAAATGGTGAATGAGACAGATTAATAAGAACACCAATGGTGGAAAATTTCGTGCTAATTAGGATATAGAATTTCTACTGACGATGCACTCATTAAAAAACATCTAGAGTCAGGCTCTGAAAATGTACAACAGAAAACTCCATTAATACCCAATGATTCAATTAATATTCGTGGAAATATCATCAAGGAATGAACTCAAAAAAAAAAAAAAGTAAATGTCACAGAATGTTTTACAGTTAGGGCCTTGTTCCACACAGTGGCGGCTCGTGCCTTAATTTAGTGGGTGGGCTCGTAATTATACGTTTCCCCAGTGATGCTTACAAAGATAAAATGAAGGAAACAACTGTTAGTAAACTAATGCTGAGTGGCGTAAAATAATATTTAATTCAATGAATACAAACTTGCATTGCAAAATTATCTCATTTGATTTGATACATATAATAGGTTTTATATTTTAAATGCTACACCAGCCTTAAGCGATCAATGTAATAATAATAACAATATTTTGCACAGACGACCGACTTTCTATGCATCACTCATGTTAAGCTAGTTCTATTTTGCCATTTTCGGACACTGAAAATGTTCATCACATCAAAAGTGTCACGCCTCAAGGTGGCGCAGCTACTCAAACATTATGGGACTACACTCAAAACGAAAAAGAGCATTTATGCTTAAAAACACCCCCTCTCTTCCCCAAAATTTTTCGGCCGTCTGCACCATAACTTTCTGAAAGCCTTTATCAAATTAAGGAGCGCAAAAGGTAAATGACTAGATATGAGCACGCTTAGAGGGTTTTTTTCTTTTTTAATTTGGATACAAATGTTGTATTTTGTTCATGGGAAAACAAATCCTAACGGTGTTAGAACTTAAAAATGTCACTTTTATAGCTATGGTATTTTCATAAACTTTCAATTTTAATGTATGTGTATGTTCTTAAATAAACTGGAATACACTTGTTTGACCAGTTATGGTCCCACTCTCTTACCTATGGTCGTACTCAAACTAGTAATGTTTATTATACCTGAATCGAATTATTTTCAGGAAATACACAAAGAGTATTTAACAATATTAAAACTCTTGGATTTTTTACAATATAATCAAATTTAAAGGATCCTGACTTACCGATTCAAATAACATTACAATTAAAACATGGATTACTGACAAGTCAGGTTTGAAATATTTGTCTGAACAACTACAAAAAATTAGTAAATAAAACAAATAAATAGAACATCTCTACTGATGCATTTTTTATTCATCGACTATCAAATTTAGCATAGGTTTTGTCATTAATCAATCCTAAATATTAACTTAGAGTAAGCATGGATAAAAAATTACAGTCATATAAGCCTATAACTAAAGAACTGATTCTTAGTTGACTCACAATATAGCTTGAAAGGGTTTTAAATGTTTCGATTAATGGTGAAAATATTTCTATGTGACAGAAAAAAAAACTAAGGGATGAGAGCGAAACAATAAAACTGTGATTCGATGAAAAACAACAACATCACGTTCTTAAAAAGGAAACGTTTCAAAAACTTAAATGCAACACACAAAAATTTCGAGAATAATAATCTTTAGTTCCAAAAGCAAATTAATAAATAATGCATGCATTGTATTACAAATAGGTGAGGGGGGGTAATGAACTGGTAATCTCTATGCCTGTTGGAAAAAGGTGTTGAGAATGAAAAAAAGAAAAACCAAAAAAAAAAAAAAAAGAGGAAATGTTATAAAAATCAATCAAAAAAAAAGAAAAACGAGGATTGTGGAATGGAAAGGGGCGAGAGTTTTCTCCCTAACACAGGAGCCAGACTGGCCTCAGACATTCTCTGCCCGTGTACAGTTAACGAAACACTTCCCTCTCCACCGCTATGGTTGGGGACAAAGGGAAATTTTGGGCACCAAGAGAAAGTGCCCTCTGGTCGGCTGTTACAAGGGGGTGTCATCGCTTACCGCTGTTCTTAATCCAACCACTGCGATTGGCTGAAAGCGGAGGTGTGCCTTGGCAGCCGTGGGGCCCATGATGATCTGGCCCCCGAACCCCGAACTCGTTCCCAAAGCTCTCTTTTTTCGCGGCGGTCCCGGCGAAACGCTGAAATCGATGGAACTTGAAAATTTTCTTGTGCTGTATTTGCGATGTGCAAGGGGTTGGAGGGCTGAAGGTTGAAAATATGTTTTGTGCCCTATGTTTTCTTTTGTTTGTTTTTGTTTTTGAACTGAAATGCAAAATGATGTGTTACATTGTGTATTTTTTTAGTGAGGAGCCGCCCCTGGTTCCACATCAGCGGAAAATGCGACCGAAACCGAAGGTAGAAACTGAAAGTCTGGGTACTTTCCATAGGAACACTACGTAATCCATTTTACGTTAATGTGGAGCAGGGCCCAGCGAGCGGCGTATGAAATAATTAACATTTCTCAAACAGAAGGCACATATATACAACAGTTTCACAATTTCTCATACATTCATTTTTTAAAATGAAACAAAAAAAAAAAAAAAAAAACAATTCAGCAGAAGAAAATATTGTATCGACGAGAATTTTTTTCAATGGTTTGAAACATTCCAATGGTGGATTTAACCCTAAAAACTTTATTTTGCACTCGCCAACCCCCGTGAACTGCAAGATGTTTCATTCGGATCTCTTCGCGATTCGAACACCACTCGCGCGTTCACTACCCACTTAATGTATTAAAGGTACGGGTTCAATAGAGTATGATCAGAAGAACTATATATTCTCTCGACCTCGCCAAACTTACCGAAATGAACCGATCATTGCCTGCCGACAGCGCAAACGATAATTGTGCCGAAACCTTAAAATATTTAAATTCGATTGATTTTTTGCTTCCAGTTTTATGTTTAGTATTCCAGACAAAAACACCGGATTTGAAAAATTCAGAAAGCTGTAAGATTTAAATGTCTTCAAACATTTACTGGTGTACACAGATTAAGGACGAGACGATTTTTGCAGCAAAGCATTGCACAGAAGCTTTTTAAACTACTGAAATTAATACCATAGGATTCGAAAGAAGTAAGAATATGAGTAATATAAACAACACTCTTTCCCCGCCCCAGTGAAAAGGACGCCCTACCTCCATCGAGAAAGCATTTTTTTTTATAAAGATACTGTACGCATAAAGATTAATTTATTAAAAAATGTGCATCAATCCAATTGCTGCCGTTTCACAAAAGCTGAAGTGGCCGCGGCGGGTAAAAAAGTAGTGTTAGCTCAGGGTGGTGGCATTTAATTACAAAATGTGGTGGCAAATTAAATTACAAAGACACATTTATCCCAATACACTTCCATTACACATACATTATTTACAAGTTTTCTTCTCCATATACACTAATTTAAGAAGTATCCCAACTGTAAAGTGATAGTGTAAAGTGTAAGCATCAAAACATTCTTTTTTAAATACATCATTGTTAGAAAATAATTCAATGAAATTGATTGGTTAAATTATTAATATTAGTAAATAAATTTACTAGTCCAGTCTTAGGATTTTCTATTTACTAATTGGTTTGCATTGGCACAAATAAAATGACAATGAAAAACATTCTGACTCTTGGATAACTAATAAAAACTTAATAACTTTGACCAGGGCCATATTTAAGGGAAGGGTTTGTTAGGGTGCAAACCCCCTCCAAAATATTTTTTAAATGTTCCAAAAAATATTCTTTATATCCTTTTTGTGCTGAAAAAAAGATTTATATCATTTTCATTTATTCTTTTAAATTTCATTTGAAAAATAAAAGAAATGGAAAATGATTATACAAATTATAGTGCTTTATATGCAGTATTTATTAATTTTTATGATCATTAATATTTTTTTTTTATTGGGACTATCCTCTCTTACAAAACAATACCAGCGTTTTTTTTCAAATTTTATACACCTGACCTTAACAAACATATATCAAAATTCTTTAAATGTGAAAATGCTGAGCTGTATATTTACATTATTTCATCGAAGCCGAAAGATATTTGAATTTCAGATATGCATTACTTGGAAATTACGTACACGCATATATTCAAAGCAGTGAGTAACTGCCCTTAAGCAAGGGCTAAGGCAGGAACATGCAATACGCCGCCAACTCGGTTATTTCAATCCATGAAATGCAGTTTCGTGCTCAATATGCACTCATCAGCATGGAATACGAAAGTAACCGAGTTGGAGGCAAAAATCCTCTTATAGAGCAAAGAGAGCCAAAAAAACTGCTAATGTGAAATTAGAATACCAGCGTGCGAATGCACTTGGTATGGTAAAACTCATAAATTTTAAGGCAGAGCTTGGGTTTAAAGCAGTGATTAACCGCCCCTAAGTAAGGGCTAAGGCAGGAACATGCAATACGCCGCCAACTCGGTTATTTCGATCCATGGACTGCCGTTTCGTGCTTATTATGCACTCATCAGCATACTGCAGTCCATGGATAGAAAAATAACAGAGTTGGCGGTGTATTACATGTTCCTGCTTTAGCCCTTACTTAGAGGCGGTTACTCCCTGCTTTAAACCCAAACTCTGCCTTAAAATTTATGAGTTTTACCATACCAAGTGCATTCGCACGCTGGTGTTCTAATTTCACATTACCTACCAGTTTTTTTGGCTCTCTTTGCTCTATAAGAGGATTTTGGCCTCCAATTCGATTACTTTCGTATTTGATGCTGATGAGTGCATGATAAGCTCTCATCAGCATGGAATACGTTCACTTTCAATAAATTAGTTTGCACTCTAGTTGTGAAAAAATAAGTTGTTTTCCAACTATGTTTCTTAAAAAATAAGTTTTTTTTTTTTTTTTAATTCAACCAAAAATGTTGGGGGTGAGGCGCACTCCCTGGCACCCCATAAATCCGCCTCTGGTTCAGAGTGAGAAGAAGAGAGGGCGACACATCCATAACGATCAACCCTGCACGTCTGGTCCAGAATGATAAACAAGGTTAGTTTCTGAAGAACAAAAATAGTGTTTAAGAAAAATTTGCATTTAAGTGCATAATTCGAAATTCTGCTCAAATTTGAATCTGTTAGTTAGAGATAGTCATGTGGCTCAGGTAGGTAAATATATTTTGGGTATTTATTCAAAACCTGAGTAAATACCGAAAATGGGGATTTCGCAGAAAAAAGGAAATGGTCAATGATTGGCAAAATTGTCTAATTATGAAATAATAAGTAAAACTGATACATACACCAAGGGGCCAACTTAGTCAGGGTACGAGGGGATTCTCCGTATTTTACCGGCATGAACTTAAATACGCAACATTAAAAACAATGAGTTAACACTGATATTGTATAGGAACATTGATATGCTGATAGGTTCATCACAGAAAATAGATTAAAAAACAAAGCATAGTAAAGAAATCTATAAAGCTAAAATAATGGTATGGGGAATGAATATTTACATTTCACTTGAATTTAAAAACAAAAAGACATTAAAATACATTAGTGCAGAAGATTTTTGATCAGTAGGGCTCATCTCATACTCTCATAATGACATTTAAAGAAAACTAAAGATGCTTGTCAAATAAAACATTCAATAAACTTTCTTCTTCAGGATCAATATCTTTAAAAATATTTAAGGGAAAAAAAAATAACTTTTTTTTTTTATTTTTGGTATGTTTAGCACCAATTTTTGTAACTTTATGTAGAACTTCATTCACAGGAATATTTTTTTCCGTTACAATGGACTGTCATACATTTTTTGAAGTTAAATCCTGAGAAAATGTCTTCGACTAGCATTCGATATTCAAACACGGCTCTTGGGCAGTATGGGCTCTCAAATGCCTCTTCAGATGCAAAGTCATGGAAAATGCCCAGGCCCATGAACAGAATTCACACGAACCTGGTTTTAGCCCTAGAATGGGCTCTCGTATAAGGAGCTAAACTGAGCTACTGAGTGAATAAAAAGCACCAGAATCACACGCAACGGACAGGGCACACAAGAGTAAACTCTTAAATGCAAGCTGAAACTTGAAGACACAGTGGATGTCTGTGAACAAATATGGTTTTTCAAAAGAACAGACTCAAAAGAAAAAGTTTCTTAAAAGATGAAATGGGAGAAATTGTCTTTGAACAAATGTCATATGAATGACATGTGATGTTCTTTAATTGCTTTCAAGCATTGTTCTCATGACTATGGCTTTCCCTAGCATGGATTCTCATATGTGATCTTAATTGTGAAAGCTGCACAAATGCCTTGAGGCAATGCTCACACGAATGGGGTTTCTCACCAGTATGGGTTCTCAGATGCCTCTTTAAACTTGAAGAGTAAGAAAACGAAATTGAACAAATTTCACAAGTATACGGCTTTTCCCCAGTATGGGTTCTCATATGTCTCTGTAAAACTGAAACCTGAGAAAATGCATTCGAGCAATATTCACAGGAATAGGGTTTCTCCCCAGTATGGGTCCTCAGATGTTGCTTTAAATGTGAAGTCTGAGAAAATGTCTTCGAGCACTGTTCACAGGAAAAGGGTTTCTCTCCAGTGTGGATCCTCAGATGTTTCTTTAAATCTGAAGCGAGAGAAAATGTCTTCGAGCACTGTTCACAGGTATAGGGTTTCTCTCTAGTATGGGTTCTCGAATGTTCTTTTAACTCTGAAGACTGAGTGAATGTCTGCGAACAATGTCGACACAGAAAGGGCTCTTTCCTGGGATGGAGTAGCAAATCGCTGTTTAGTTGGGAACGCTCAGGAAATGTCTTTGAAGAATATTCAGAAGAAAAGGGTTCCACACGAACAGCGATATCTGAACATTGCTCCATTTCTGGATAGTGAAAAAGTGCGTTTACACAAAATTTACTTTTGCAAAGTCGGATTTTCAAAAATTTCATCTGAGACCAAGTATTTCAAAACGCCTTCAATCAAAAAACTAGAAAAGTGTTGTTTTTTTTTCTCAAATACAACTGCATAGTAGGGTGGTCCAAAAAAAGCCGTTTTTAAAAAAAATTCGATTTTTGTAGGTGCTACCCTCCCATTTGGTTCCATTTAATTAAAAAATAATAATTGTGAAGTTTAAGCTCATTATTTTAATATTTAGAGGTGGCTCAACAGCCTCAAAGCTCTGCGTTTTTCGATTTCAGGCTATAAATACAAATAGAAACAAAACTACAGCGGGGAAAGGAATATAATTTTATTTCATAAACATCTGTAGCATTTTGTAAATTTAAAATAATATAGTAATAATTTTAAGAGTTTTGGATATGCTTTATATTAATATACATTATAAACTCTGTTTTCTACAATCAGGATAAGCTCGGCGATGTTATTCCACAACTTGCAGCAAGAACTGTAATTGTTCTTTGCTACGTGTCATTTTCCCATTAAACTCTTTTATAAGGGCTATACCTCTTTCAGCAAGATCATTAACTACTGAAATTCCATGAATTATGTTTAATGCTTTCTTAAAATCATTCTGAAACTCCCAGATTTCTGGATCTACATGAATGAAGGTGTGAGGTAAATTCATACTTTCAAATAATGAATTCAGTTTTCAGCTGCTGAAACATATTTGAACGGTGTTTCATCCTCTTTCGGCAAATAGAACTTCTACTTAGAGTAATGTCATTTACTTCACAGCCCAAACTCTTTGCTGCTTCAGCGACAACAAACAGAGCATTCCAATCAGAAACTTTTGTCCTGTCTAAAGCTGCTGATAAATGGGCTGTCACAATTTTCTTTTGCTTTCTGTTTCCTTTTTGAATATCATGTTCTTTTACTTTAAATGGTGCTTGCTCTTCATATTCAAACTCATCTGATTCATCAGAAGATATCAATTGCACAGTGGCTTCCATTTCTTCGCAATTTTGTTTCATTTGTTGTGACCTTCTGAGCTAGCTTTTTCCCTTAGATGAACCATTTTTTCAGTTTTCTTAAGAGACCTGTCAACACCTAGCATTGATCCCCTCCTTCCTTTCTCAGGCTGAGCTAACAAGAACTCTCTATCTTGAGATATTTTTTTATCATGTTTAGTGCGTCAGCATGTACTATGTCAAAAAGATTATCCAAATTCAAAACAAACTCACCTTCTTTATTCTTCTGTGTTACTGTATTTCTGTTTTTGTTTTTCTTTAACAACTTCCACTGTCTGAATATATTTTCTAACTTGGGTTGACAGTTTCTGAAGTCTTGTACAGGTATTTTAGCTTTCTGCCAAAATTTTCTTATTTCTTCTATTGAATGTGTTGAAGATTCTCTTATAGTTTTTTACAAGTCAATATGGTTGTGAAGAAACAACCCCAATGCCATACGAATTGAAGGTAGTTTACTGCCATTTAGCTCACTTATGGTAGAACCAAGAAGGTAAATGTCTGATTTCGATCTTGTTGAGATAGTTGTCATGCTAACTTGTTTCAAAAAAAATTTCTTACGTGAACAAATTTGCCAGTGGCGTACTCAGGGGGTGGGCTGATAGGGCTGCAGCCCCCTCCGAAATTTTCAAAATGAATTTTAAGAATGTAAGCTAAGTTTTTTTTCCCCTTAATTTCCTTTTTTTTTTGAAATCCCAAAATGAGAAAAGTTTTCAGAACAGATAATTAAGTATAGGACAAAATTAAAAGAAAGATTTTTTTTTTTGTTTTGACATGTCTATTTTACTGTATGTCATGTTTCTGATTATCCTATTATTTCCATTTTTTTTTCATTTTTATTGTTAATCTATGTTTTAGAAATGCCGATTAATGCTTTTCAGTCATCTAATTCTGTTAAATAAACTTCAGCAAATTGAATTGAAACCCAGTATTGGGAACAAAAGTAAAATAAACTGCAAAACTAACGTTATTAGAGCATAAATTTGCCAAAATATTGCAAATAGGTGTTTCACAACAAAGGCTCTTTCAATGAAGATTATTTTTTACATTTAAATTTATCAATATCTGTGTCCATCAAAACGCTTTCTTCACAATAATTTTAAGGACAAAAAAAAATTTTTAATGATGTATTTTTGTCGACTTAAATGGGCATTGAAGCAGAGATTCGAGAGATTTACCTATCTCAGCTGCATTTCATGAGGTGTGCCCCCTCCCCCACTCTCAAAGAATATTGACTCAGCCCCCCCTGAAATGATTTGTCTGCGTACGCCACTGAAATTTGCCATGCTTATAGTGATGAAACCAAAACTGTTAAGAATATATATGATGGTCACAATTGCAGTTATGAAATTATTTGAAGGTTAAAGTTAAAAACATATGTTTAGGGAATAAAATGTTGAGAATTTATTTGATTGCTAGAGTATACAAAACATATTTAACGTATTTATAGATACAAAAAGTGTTTATATTTACACCATTTATAGCACGGCTACTGTTAAATCTATATAAAATGGCAATTTGACAATAGAATTATTTTCTTTTAATAAAATTAGCCATTGTATTTTTTTCTTACTTGGGTGGTGTGCTCGGTGCTCATACGCGCTCTATAATATAACACAATGATACAAACTTCATCTGCATTGAGCCACCTTTAAATATCATCGAAATGTTTTCAAATTTTGTCAGATTTATTTTTTAATGCATTGGAACCAACTGGGAGGGTAGCACCCAAAAAATTTTCACCTTTGAAATTTTGGACCACCCTACTGCATAGATTCCAGGTAATACATAAACTGTTACCTAAAACATTTTACTAAACTTCAATAGAAATTTTAGAATACAGGCATCAAAAGCTCATTTCTTTATACTAATAATCCAGTCACTTATACCAAAAACAATGACACTTTACATCGGATTTATTTCATTAGTATATGCATGTAACCAAAGCTCTAAAGAAAAAGTGCTGGACTACAAACAGATTTTAACACAAGTTTGACTTTCTATATTCCAAAGTGTGACTGCTTACTTTTAAAGGTTTTTTTTCCAATATCAGGAAATGGAAAAGACTCAAATGTTGACAAGCAATTGTTCTTTAATAAGTGGAGTGCACTGAGGGAAATCTTCCAAAATAATTTAAGGTGTCTTTTAAATTACATTTAATTCATTCAATGCAACTCAGTATAAGACAATGTTCTAGAAAATTTATTTTGCTCACGCCAGACTGAAGAAAGAGAAAAGAAATAAAGACTTTTGATTTTAGCGTATTGGATGATATATTTAAACTTTAAAAAATATTTTATGAAGAAAGTTTGGAAAGGTCTTTTAGATGAGGGGCACTAAGTCATGAAAAGTCAGCCCCTGCTTGCCAGCAACGTCATGCTGGTATCACCTTCTGCTAACATGAAGTACAAAACTGCAGTTTCAGTATCCAATGCAAGTACTATGGAATTTTTACGATGTTCACTTAATTTTGATAGGTATAAGAAAAACATTGAATGCGCTTTACTGTAATTTTGATGAATATAAGCAAAAATAATCACTGTTTCAGGATTGAATGTGTGTAGACACAGACATAATTCGTGGAATTCTTATAAGACTCTGAGTTTTAGCAGCACACACCTCTGTTCATCAGTTAAAGCACTGTCTGTCGCTTTACTCGCTCAGCGAAGGAAACACGGCGCTTCATCTTCAGTCATGAAATTCAGGCTAACGACACTTGAAATTTTCATTTCGATAAAACACACAGTCTGGATCAGTGCTGAAAATAATGAAAAAATAAGATTACCCACCAAAAAATGAGAAGAAAATAATTCTATCAGGATTGATATTTATCAGAAATATCTAGCGATAATGATATAAACGAAGTACGGAACACTGAAGATGAAAGAAAATTCAGAAAGTGAGAGGCACAAGGGCGGATCCAGCTCTTGATTAAGTAGGAGGTCATTTTCGGAAAGGGAGGGGGATTAAAGGGCAATTTTTGAGCAAAAAGTTTTATGCCTCGTTTGGTCGCTTCAGGGGGAGGGGGGGGGGGTCATACCCCTCTGGATCCGCGCTTGGTGAGAGGAAAGCAAATGAACGTGACCAAATAAACTTGCTTGCGAAAAAGCCAAAAAAAAAAAGAAAAGAAAAAAAAGAAAGAACAGAAAGTAAGTATAGAGAATGCTGCAAATAGGATAAACAAATGACATCGTCTATGCTTTTCTAGCGTTAAGCTCTTTAATCTTTGTACTCGTTAAGTTGACTATTATTCTGACCCACTTTTCTCATTTTAGAATTGTTTTGTTTACATTTGCTACTATTTCATTTTCAATGCAGTAATCATTTTTTCAAATTTTTTTTACTAAATTAACCGTATTTTTTACCATTGCATAAATACGCCAACACTAATGTTGCTTATTTAAATGCTTAAGTCCTTTTAAATCTTTTGTTCTTAATTTCAATTTATTTTGATTTGATTTATTTGTACATTATAAGCTTGTTTTTTTTCCTTCACCAATTATTCTTAATTTTTTTCGATGAAAATTTTATCAATTGTGGATAATAAAAATTTATGTGTGGAATATTATTTGTGTAAAATTATCATTTGTGGATAATAAAAATTTCAATGGAGCAAATTGCACAATTGAAATTTTTAGGTGGGAGGTTTTGTGGCCTCCCCGATGTATCAATCTCTTTTCTAAATCCAAAATTATGATAAATTATACTAGATATAAACTGAAAATGTTTGAAAATCTTAAAATAATTGAAAAAAAAAAAGATCGATTCAGTATTTCACTTTCTGATAGAAGCAACACTTAAAAAACACGGGATTTCGTTCAAAAATTTTTGAATTTCATAAAAAATAAAAAGAAATTTCATTTATTTTCTTCTTAAAAAGGCATATGAAACAACAAAAATGCAAAACATCCGATTCCTGTAGCGAATGCAAAGAGATTGCAGTTTTCAAAGTGATGACATCAAAAGCATAAAAAACGGAATATAAAAGAATTTATTTTGGTAAAAAACTTGATACAAATGCATTTTAAAAGTCTATGATAAACATATTGTTACAAATCTTGTAAATAGTTGTTGTTTTTCCTGCCTTGCATCATTTTCATTAGTTTTGGTTTTATCTGACGTCATGTTGCAAAAGTATCTGAAGATATCACCTTTATCACTTGTATACCGTCCCTGTAACGTTTTGTAGTTTTTACACTTGCCCTACATTCAATAAGCATGAAGACATTTTCGCGTGGTTTTCTTTTTATCACTAGAATTTTTGAATGGATTGTTTACGTTTGTGAATGGACAGAACACTCCGGATTTTTCTCGATCTTGAACGTTGTAGAGGTTTCCTTGAGAGTATAAATAGCTGGCCTTGAACACAGTCAGTCAGTTCTTTTCAGATTTGATTCTGGTGACTCGTTTTATTCGCTATTCGCTTGGGCGATGTTTTGCTTTTGTAATTTCTTAATTACTGTTCACGTTAGATACGTGGTGCTGAGTTACTGTTGAGAGTACAGTGTACTGTTTGCTACCTAATTGCTGGATGTTTAGCAATTGTTTCCTGCTCCTATTGTAAATAGTGTACATACTTGTAAATAAATTTATAGTTACTTCCCCCAGATTGGAATGCTCATTTAAGAAAGTTGAAGGTGCTACGGACTCGTTACAATATTTTTATATCTGTTAACACAATTAATGCAAAGATAAAATAAAACGATCCATTCAGCGTTTAACATTTAAACTCATAAAAGAACAGTTAATTTTGCTTCAAAAAATTTAAAATAATGATCTGAACAAGAAATAAAGTGAATTTTCATTTATTTGCCTCCTAATAAAGAGTAATTAGCTTGAAAAATAAGAAAAATTCGATTTTCATATCGGATGCAAAGAGATTGCATTTTTCAAAATAAAAGCATCAGAAGTATAAACACGGTAAATAAAATAATTTATTAGAGTCAAATAATTTTAGAATTATATTTCATCAGGTTTATATAATGAATGTCATTAATAATCACCGACAGTCTTTCAAAAATTAAGGAAATTTTTTCAAAATTCAGGACTTTTTAAGGGTTTTTTAGGGACTTTAATTTTGCTTGATAAAATTAAGGGTTTCTTAAGGGTTTTTTAAGGAAGTACGAACCCTGAAAAAATGTTTTTTTAATTTTATTCTTACAGTATACCTCCACTAAAAAACTACGATGAATAATTTTATTAACAGTAATAATAATCCTCACAGTTGATATAAAGTTTTTAATAAATTAATTCTCCTACTTTGAATAAATATACATAGACAATGTTGCAACATTTTTCATGTGACGACAGTTTCCTCCTTAGTACAGTGTTTTAGATAACCTCTAATTTTCACAAAGAATAAAAGTCTTGAATTAAATTGCTACTAATTACTAAAAAAATTAAATTAAAAGTACTCCTAAATTGGAGTACAGACTCCCTTCCCCCTTTTCTGAATTTTTATGTCCAAACAACATAATTAACAATGCGTTAATGTAATGTTATTGACAATAATATGAAAATTGGTTCTGAGAAATTTGATAAATTATTGAAATTATTTTGTGAGAATTGGGAAAAAAATCTTTTCTTGGAAATAAATTGCTCACTATTTCTAAACTCGGCATTGTACAAGAGAGAAAAAACAGTGATGGTAAAATTGGTAGTGTTAAAAACAATCATCCCTATCATTAATCGGCCGATTATCAACAACCGATTAATCAGTAACCCGCCAATTTGCTCATCGGTGCATCCCTGTACACATTTGACACTTTATTGAGTTTTGAGTAGATTTTTACTTCCATAGCTCAAAATAATAATGTTAAGCAATGAAAACTAGACAAAAGCTGGGGGAAAAATATATACAGAAAAATGAATAAATAAATTACAGAACAAAAAAGTGTAAAGACATATCGGACACTGAGAATGAAAGGACACATCTTTTTGATAAGTCTACAAGAATTTAATGCTGATTCAATTTTAAAAGTTGATCTTTTCATTCTCGGTGTATGCGACATCAGAGAAATAAATAAATTAAACAAATCATTTTTTTTCTTTTTATGAACTTACCCTGCCTCCCCCAAGGGCAAGTACTGACAAGTCTAATTCAGCTTTTGAAAAAGAACAAAAAAGAAAAAAAAATAACGAGGGTTTAGAAGGACTCACATATTTCATTTATACACCGAACGTATGCAAAAGAGCAAAGCGAAGTTCGGGTACCTTCAAATGTTTTACTTTATGTAGCAATAGTCCTGTTCATACACAATGAAGAATAAATGGGGAGATTTTACATGAGGGCCTCCTAAACCAAACGTCCAAAAGATGTTTTATTCGTACAAGCCAGGTATTCGTTTATCCGTTACCCGATTCAGCAGGGACAACAGTATCGCAAAAGGGGGACAAATCAGAGGAGTACCAAAATTATGTACAAAAATAATAACTGCACAACCTTTTTTTTTTGGAATATCAAGAGCACGTTAAGAGCATAGTTTTTACCCCCCCCCCCCCAAAAAAAAAAACCTTTTCATTACTTTTTATATGATCAAAGCTGAAAATTTTTCTTATTCACGCCGTTTTACGCTACTCTTCGGAAAACAGGAGACAATAGCGCTAAACTGAAGCATTGAAAAAGACGGTATCCATTCCAGAGTGCACTGATGACGTAACTCTCCTCGTATCGCACCTTGTGGTGAAGAGCATTTGTTTGAAGGGGCAGGAGGGTTGGGGGGGGGGGGATTTTACTGATTCCATGAATCAGCAAGTCAATTCAGAGGAGAGCCGGTCCGCTCAGCCAAGTCAAGACGAGGAGAGATTGCAAGCCAAATGGTATCGCACAGCTGACACGAGTTGGTGACTTTGAAATTTGAAACCACCGGTTCTGCCTAAGATATACTTCGTTCAACCTGTAGGATAGGGCCTTGAAGAGCATTCTATTTTTTGATTAAGACCGGGAACTGAGCCATTCCTTCTCCAGCCCCCCCCCCCCCCATCACAGAATTTGATTTGGAAGGACTTTGACCATGACCTATATTTAATGTGCCCCAGCCACCATAAGTGAACACGGTGGCTCTTTGACCGGCCTCAATCGAACCCAGCACCCCCAGTTACGAGACGTGAAGTCTTAACGATCGGGGCCCCCACGTTATATTGCAAACTATGATCTAACATGGGCTCAGATATGAAAAAACTGATTTCTGTGATAGGGTTTTGAAACCCGTGTTTTACGTTAAATCTATACATCATCCAGCACTAGTCTGCAGTACATAATAAACTTACGTTAGAATTTCAATGAAAAATATTCTCCAATATTGTAACTAACTTATTTAATTTCGTGTTTACAAACTGCACTCAGCTTATTACAATGGTAGATCCTCTGTATGTGCCCCTGTAAGACCTCTCAAGGGGAACCAAAAAAACATGTTATTAAAAATTGAAAAGAAAAAACCCAGATAAATACGCTATACAGATGGATTTATGAGGACTAATTTCTAGCTGAAGACTAATATGCAGCTGAGGTACAGTTGGTAACCAAAAAAGCTTTTCATGCTGTATTGTACACAGGAGGCAGAACTGCACTTCAAAACAGCTTAAAGCTATATGGTGAGGGCAAAGAGTGCAAAAAACATGCTCCATACACTTTGTTATGAAAAACATTAAACTATATACACAAGTACAGAATTACTGTTTCCAAAATTTAGAAGGTGGGGGGGGGGGGACAATTGAACCATTTATGTCAAAAACCAGTCAAGCGACAATCTCTAAAAGTTTGTAAGAGCATTGTTACATTTTTCTATAAGGATTCCAATGTTTTCAATTGAAATTTTTTCATATCTGGGATATTTCTTTCAGTAAAAAGTAGGGATGCAACGAATAGTGATTTGGCCGAATACCGAATATTCGGCTGTAATCAAAGCCGAATATTCGGCTATTCGGCCGCCGAATAGTTACCTTGTTTTTGTTTAAAAACAAAACATAGTATACATTTTGGATAAATTTTTGGATACTAAACAGTATAGAGTACTATATTAAAACATAAAAAAATGTTTTAGAGCAAGTTATAATTTTTTTGAAAGCATTAGTTTAAACTTTAAAAATATTCGGCCCTATTCGGCCAAAAAACTGAAAAAAATGTGGAACATATATTTTCTGCAGATCAGAGCTCTATATTTAAGCTTTTCAAACAGCAATACTTTTCTATTAGAAATACCATTTCATTATACTTCTCAAATAAATGAGAAAAAATACTAAAAAACACTTGAATTGATGTAAAATTTTCTGATATTTGGTTTTCATTAATTAATTGTTAATAACTTTTTCCAGAACTAATTTAAATTACTGATTTATAGTATTTACCTTGTACTAAACTATTCAGTTTTCTTTTGTTTCTTTTTTTTTAAATCTTGCATTCAGAAATACATAAGATATGTTTAAATTAGCTCCTGCCCCCCCCCCCTTCATAAAAACTCCTTCTTTCCTTTTGTAGGAACACATTTTTTATTCTTTAGCTTTACAAAATCTGTTCCTTTGAAACCCTATCAACACTTGTTCTGAATCTACCCTAACCCCTTTCACCTAATGGACTGGTTCTAACTGATAAGAGTTAATAGCTGTGAAAAAGTTATTTTAGTCTAATAACATATTTTTTTAAAGCTTTATAATGCTGTTCTTTTAACACATCAACACTTGAGCTGTCTTTACCCTAACCCCTTTAAAAATAATGGAGTAATTCCAACTGATAAGGGTCAGTAGCAAATAGTAGCTCTAAGTGTTTTATTCTGTTCTGAGTTCAAAGAAAGCAAAATGGATTTTTCTTCTAATAAAAGAAGCATAGTTTGGAGTATATTTGAACCTATACCAAATGATTGTACAAAAGCAAGGTGTAAATTGTGCTCAAATATTTTATCAAGAGGAGGAACAGGAAAGAAGGCTACTACAAGCTCATTGATCAACCACTTAGTGAAAAAACATCCGAAAGAATATCATGAAAAAAATAAAAACGAAACTTGTGATGCTGATTTGGAAATAAATACAGGAGTGGTACCCAGTACAAGTCAAGGCGTTAAAAGAAAGCAAGAAACTTTGGATAACCTTTTTGAAAAGAAAAAAATTTGGGACATAAATGACAAAAGAGCAGTAGAACTCCACACTGCAATTGCAGAAATGATAGCCTGCGACAATCAGCCATTTAGTTTTGTCGAAGATGAAGGATTTATTAACTTGATGAAAAAAGCTCAGCCGCAGTATAAAATTCCCAGTAGGGAATATTTCAAACAAAAGGTTATTCCTTCTCTTTATGAAGACTGCAAAGGGAAAGTCACTGAGGAAATATCAGAGGCAGAAGTCATGTCCTTAACATCAGACATCTGGAGCAGTTCAGTGAGTAACCAAAGTTTTATAAGCTTTACAGCCCACTGGATATCGACTGATTTCCTGTATCATCAAGCTGCTTTGGAAGTTAAACATTTTCCGGGAAGCCATATTGGTGAAGCCATTTGTGATATGTTCAAAATAGTAATTAATGACTGGAATCTTAATGACAAGATTCACATAGTTCTACGTGATGAAGGCTCAAATATTGTGAAAGGGCTTTGCATTGCAAATTTGAAAAGCGAGTCCTGTTTTTTACACTCCTTGCATTTGGCAGTAAGTGATGCTTTGACATCTCAAAGATCAATAAATGATTTAATTGCTCAAGGGAAAAAAATTGTTACCCATTTCAGTCATTCTCCCCTGGCATGCTCAAGATTGAAGAGTATTCAAGCGAATGAGTTAAAAGTTCCTGAGAAGAAACTAATTCAAAGCGTGCCTACTCGATGGAATAGCACATATTATATGCTGGAAAGATTGCTTGAACAAAAAAATGCAGTTTCTCTATATGCATCTAAATTCGGAGAAATAAACAACCTAACATCAAATCAGTGGACCACTTTGGAAAAAGTGCTCAATCTTCTCAAACCATGTGAAGAAATTACAAAACAAATTGCTCAATCAAAATCATTGATTTCTGAAGTTATCCCAATAATTACTGCATTAAAATTGTATTTGGATAAATCTGGTGACTTTTTTGGTGTTGGGACTATGAAAGACACTCTTCGCCGAAATTTAGAGCAGCGATTTTCAGAGGTTGAAAACAATGAACACTATTATATTGCCACAGTTTTAGATCCCAGATTCAAATTATTATTTTTCAGTAAAATTCATGCTAAGGATACTGAAGTAAAATCAAAACTCATTGCCATTATGAAAAGTAACAGCCCTAAACTCGATGAATTACCCCAGAAAAATATTTCGAGCTCTGCTATTGTTTCGTCATCTCAAGCGCAAAATTCTTTATGGGAGTGTTTTAATGAAATCGTAAGTCAGCCATCAAATGAAACCTCAGAAGCAACCTCCACTCCAAATGAAATTGACAGTTATCTTTCCCAGCCAGTGTTGGAAAGAACAGAATGTCCTTTAAAGTGGTGGGCAAAAAACTCCGAAGCTTTTCCTAATATATCTCAGCTGGCGAAAAAATACCTTTCAGCACCAGGGAGCACCATTCATAGTGAACGATTGTTTTCAGAAGCTGGAAATATTTATGAGAAGAAAAGAAATAGACTTTCCCCAAAAAATGCTGAAAAATTATTGTTCTTGCATCATAATCTGCGTATATACAGAAAAAAGTACTTTGATTTATGATAGACAACAGACAAGATTATAATTTATTCTTAAGTCCCGAAGTCCTTTTTTTTCACCTCATCATCTTTTTTTAATGTTGTTTTGCAAGTATGAAGTTGAAATTTAATTTTTTCCATCATGTTTCTGAACTAGTGTTTTAGATATTTTTTTGTTTCTGTATTGTTATTTTCACGTAACATGTCTCCCAAAATTTCTGAACCCTTTAGTTAATTTAAGTTTTATTTAAAAACTTGATAAGTCTTTTCTCCTTTATTTTGTAAATAGTTGGTTCAAAATTGAACATTATACTTCAATTCGGTTAATATATTTTAATTATTTTTGAATTTTTATTTTGTGCCTTTGCAATAATAAGGTAAAACAGCTGAAATACTTCCCTATTCCTTATTGAGACTTTGTAAATATTTTAATCATTTTGAAAAGCATATAATTAAAACTATGCTGTATTTTTAAAATTTATTCTATTTTCACATTAATGGGATTTGATTATGTCAGAAAATAAAAACTTGCTGGAGAGGTTTTTAAGTGTATGAGATATGCGTGTGCATTATGCAATAGTAATTGTTCTTATACAAATTTATCTACTTTTATCAAAATGTATGCCAAAGTCATTATTTACAATTTATTTAATTACTTATAATTTATTATTTAAAACGTTGTATAGGCACTTTTTATTTCAAGTTTATTATATCTTGGTTGAATCAACTTGTAAAAGTATGGTACAAGATTTTGCCAATTTTAAAAAGTAGTACAAAGAGTAACTAAATATTATAAAGCACAAATACAGGTTTAGACATCAGGTCCCTTTTTTCATGGGGAAAAGTAAACATTTAGTGAGACCCTTGTATGCATTATAAAACTGTAAACATTACAAATAAAGTTTCGAAAAATGTTATAAGAGTAAAGTTAATAATCATGAATTGACAGAATTTCGTATTTTAAAGTATACAAATCAAATAAGAAAAAAAAAAATGTTTTAATCAAGTTATTATCTTTAAATATAAAATTGTAAGTATATTATAATTACTTCCATATGATATAGGTCTCTCAAAGTCAACCTTCATAACATAAGAAAAAACTACTTTGTAATCTTTGCATGATGTTTTCTGGGATAATTTTGCACAGTTATTTTGTAGTAGCATTCATTATACTGTGCATACCATTAAAAATTAAAATACATAGGATAATGAATTTGACTTTGTAACTTCATGGAAAATATTCAATAAACATGATGAATATCAATTGAAAAATATCAAACTGTCCATGATGAATGCCGAATGTACTTTTTTTAAAAAGTATTCGGCCAAGGCCGAATAGTAAGAAAGGTATTCGGCCGAAGCCGAATATTCGGCGAACAGGCCGAATATTCGGCCTCGGCCGAATATTCGTTGCATCACTAGTAAAAAGTGCTGTTCACGCAACTGAATGTTTTAATGGGATGATATAAATATTTCTTAAAGTTGGAAATTTTGTCTTAAGTAATTTGTAAAATGAGCGATTGAAATTCTCCCAACTACGATTGGACAGTTGTTTTGGGATTCTGACTACAAAAGTAAAGGTATTTAGCAAAGGCAAACCAAGTGTCCAAGTCGATTTCTCGTCTGAAAAAAAGCCTGCGAATGAATCGGATCTGCACTTACAATGTTATCAATAGTCACTTTTTTGAAACGTACATATTTGGGAAAAAATTATGTGAAAATAAAACTTACTTTCTTTGATGAAGACGCTTAGATTTCGAAGAATACCAATCCTACCTCTACGAAAAGTTTCTAATTGCAATAACTGTCCAATCCAGATTACTGGCTGAAAGTTTTGAAAATTTTCAGCGCAACTCTTTAATCATTGCATCAGTTAAAAATTGAAATCATTTATAAAATTAATTTCGTAAATGTTCTCTATAAACAGCACGGCCATCGCGCTTCATATGACGGTTGTAGATAAGCGAGAGAAATGCTATGATGCAGCGGAAGCCCTGAATTTCTGCCGAAGAGGAGAAGCCTTCTGCTCGGATCCCTTCTTTCTTTTGTAACTCCAATTGTATAATATAATGTGCTTTTGCATAATGGAGTCATTTCACCACCAGAGAGCGCTACTGGTAATCATCACGTGATGGACTTGTTTATCTTTCGCTTTCCCCCGCTTTTTCAATGGTGATTTCAACGTGTTCTTTTCTTTTTATTGAAAATGAGAGCATCATCGAGTTTTTCAATCGTTGATTAACCAATATATTTAATTAATTTTGGAATGATGAATATTTTGAATGAAGGAAAAATTTTTTCTCAAAGTTATGGTGATAACAAAAGTGTTTCTGTTTACCGGTATGCGGAGGTCAATAAAAAAGGCCTCGTAATGTGCGAAGAAATTTGTTTCGTCAATTAGTTTTCAAAATCCTAATAACGAAAATGATTTTTTTACTGTTTACGCAAAGGGGAAAGCTGAAATCCAGTGTTAGCTTAAAATTTAGTCATAAAAATTTTTGAAAGAATTTCTGTGAAAAAGTATCCACCCCTTAAATAGTCTTATCTCTGTGATGTCAAAATGCAGTGAAATCAAAGTCTCTGATTTATCAATGACCAAAGAAAATATTTTTGAAAATGAGATAGTTCAATTTTTAATGTTAGAACTTTTTATGTGTGAATTTAAATGAACTATTTAGCAGGTAAAAATACTTCAGTATTTATGACTCCTAATTATGAAAATATTGAATAGTTCAACTTATGCATAAATAATGAAGTTCTCATAATTACAAATAGGTGCTAATTGGAAATTTATTGTTGCTGATTATTAATTACTGATTAGCAATTTCAATAAATAACATAATCTATTATAAAGTTTCTTTACTGAAAAATAATTAATGTTTATAGTCCCTTTGAGAGATGAATCTGGGTCCCCTAAGAAATAATATAAAGACCACGCCACTACGCAAAGTACCCTATCGCTTCGCTGAAACACAATAATGAAAAAACTATCATAAAAAAATTAATAAAGAAAGTTATTTTGAATTGCTTGTATTCCCCTCTCATAGACGTAAAATTAATTAAACCAAAAACTAATGACGTATTCATTAATAGCTGTATTATCTACAAAATATGTCATGAAATTTAATTTATTAAATCATTGAATAATAAATTAGATATTTGACGAAAACAAGAAATAGAATTTCTCCGATACCTGAGCATTATGCATTCATAATTATAACGTACTAAATAATTTCTTTAAAAATCCATTAAAATAAAGAAAGTCTAAATATTTATCTCATAAGCAGTACCCAATCTTGTTATTGGGATATTCCTGTTTTTAATTGCAGAATTTCTTGAATATCACATGAATATCAAGAAAATAAATGAGGCTTTTTCGTTTGATGTAGGATATTTTACGACAAATTTCATTTGATGTGCTACTAACTGAGCATGGTGATAAAGAGCTATTTATTTCAACATCGAATTCCATTTTATCTTATTAACAGTTAAATATTCAAAAAAATTAATTAATTGATATGCAGCAATGCTTGAAGAATTAAAACTAGTACAACTAATTTAATCCCATACTGATCTTTACAAAACTGACAAGTGTCGTGCACTGATAAGAACTGACAAGAGTTTACTCTCTAAAATACTAGTTCACAGATACCATGAAGCATAAATTCTATTTTCTATAAAATAATAAGGCAACAAAAAACAAGGATATCCTGTTCAGAGCCAATCAGGAATATCATAATCACAAGATTGGGTATTGCTTATGAGATAAATATTTAGAAGTCCTTTATTTTAATTGATTTTTCAAGAAATTATTTAGTGCTTTATAATTATGAATACATAATGCTCAGGGCATCGGAGAAATTCTATTTTTTGTTTTCATCACATATCTAATTTATTGTTCAATGATTTAATAAATTAAATTTTATGACATACTGGGTAGATAGATAATACAGCTATTAATAGATACATCATTATTTTTTAGTTTGATTAATTTTAAGTCTGTGAGAGGGGGAACACAAGCAAATGGTCGTCGCGAAAAACATGCATATACTGTCAGCAGACATCTCTTAATGAAAGAAATAACCAAAAGTAAACTCTTTTCTTATCAATAGCTAACACATCAGTAGCTTATTTTAAAAAATACTAATAAAGTTTCTACTGCTCCCCTTTCATGAGAAAAATGGCTGCCAAGGTGGCCAAAATCGCACGTTTTGCCTTATATCTTGTCGTTAAGCTCAAATATTTCTAAGAAGGAGTGAGAAACCCCAGCTACGCATTGTGTAACCATTTATAGTAAACATCTGTACACTACCAGAAAGTGAGTAAACCTTTGGTTATGTCTTCCTTTTTTTTGGAATAAATTCCTTAATTTTAGCAAAATCGGCAAAATCAAGTTTTTGTGGTCGCAACTTCAAAGAGCCCTGTACCTTAGCAATTTTCATTATAAGCATTTTAGTATTTTTTTTTCTGAGTGCCTGCAGTAACTAGTTTCCACAGACATATAACACTTTTATATTGCATGAGTAGAATTTTTTGGAAAAATGATTAAGTAACATCAGTTTCTTTGTATTTTGGGTGGGCGGACCAACTTTGAGGGCCTGTATCTCAGAAAATAAGTGGAGCAGGAACCTAAAAATTTGGACTTTTTCATGCCTCTATGTAATCAACCTGTGTGTAAAATTTAAAGAAAATCCGAATCGGTCATGCAACCCCCATTCGGTGAGCGGTACGGAATCACTCACTTGAAAAACGAATGCTCCTAAAGGCAAACAAGTTCATCACGTGACTCGTGACGCCACGTGAAATGACTCCATACTTTGCATTTTGTTTGGAGAGAATTCCAAAGGTAATATTCTGCTATTCCTTTTTCCTCAAAGTAGGAAGTTAACCGCAATTAAGAATCTAAAGAATCGTAAGAACTTTTCACAAAGATAACTTGTGTTTCTTGTCTATCAATCTTGCTCTGTTCATTACGATCAAAAGAAGTGAGGCCATTTTTATTATCTACTTTCCCTACATTTAACTAGAAATCGTAGCTAAAATCATGAATTTTTAAGGATATTTTATGGATCCATTTCATGGTATTTTGTCAAAAAAGTGGCTGTTACTAGTAGCAAGAGTATTTATGGAGATATTCAGTATTAAATCGAAAAACGAGTAAAGCTCATGTCATGTTGGGCACTATACAGTGCAAAGCTTGCTAAAATCTTACAAATGCAAAATTTTCTAGACACTTTTTACAGAAACGGAAGAATATTTATAGTCACCCACATAGCACATACTCTTTCAGATAAATTTAATTTTTGTGTTCTAAGTTAAGAAATATGTACCTGTAGGGTTCAGCACAGGAAAAGAAAGTTTTGTTTACATTTCTTTAAGTAAATACACATCAATAAATACTTTTATTTTCTAATTTTATGCATCAAGTAGCATAGTTACTCGAAAAAATCGAATACCAGTTTAATCATTCCACATAAACATAGCAATTAAAAAGGTGGTTTTCTCTACCAGAGCTGTTCGATTTTATCCGATCTAAAAAAAGCCGCCCATCTTTCTTTCTCTCTTTTTTCTTTTGGTTTAAACTAGGGTGTACAATAGGGTGGAGCGGAAATGACCGAAAAAAAGCACGAACCATCCGTGCTTTTTTTCAGCTTTTTGTGGGCACACAGAACAAGATGTTTTCGTCCAACAAAGACATCTCGTTCTATGTGCCCACAAACAGCTTCCGCCACTTCTGTCACCAGTTTAACATGTCTTTCCACCGCTTGAGTGTGATTTGGAAATTCCTTAAATATGATATTTGGAGTCACCTCCATTGTGATGAAGTGATGAAGTTCAGTGTCCGTCATATCTTTGACTATAGAAGGCTATGAGATATGGCAGACCTCCTAACCAATCATATCGAAACATTCAACAGCGACGAAGTTAAGTTTTTCTGGGGAACCTTAAAATTCCGTATCTGTCCACTGGGGTTTTTCGAAACCTGTCGCAGGCCCAGTTCACGTACATGTGACCGATGATCCGTCATCATTACTATGGGAAAATTCTCCGGGTGAGCAAAAAAGAATGACAGGATCAACAATTTCTTTGTATTTAGGGCTGAGGTATCTTGACCTGACAAGCATCTGGTGCAGGTGCCTAGCTCCATCTTTGCATGACCAGTGGGCTTTTATGGAAAACCATGCTGGGGTATACATACGAATAGTGAATTTGACTGGAGTTTTCAAATTTTTGGACGGTTCCAATTCACCAACATTTAATCTAACAGCTTGATTAGCCGTAGTGATCCATCGTGAGTGATTTAGGCAATCAGGGTTTCTATTTGCTAAAGTAAGGCTACATTCACCTTTGCCGATGCTATTGCACATTTGCGGTAGATACAGTTGATCTGTGCTTAACTTCTTCGAGGCCAGGTTGAACGACTCCTCTATGAATTGTTTGGGTTCAAATTAAGTAACAGGCTGTTTGGTGCACGTAGCAAGCCACTTTCCGATATCTCCAGAAAGTCCCCGCGGTCCTGTAGTGGTGCCATCCAGTGCATGGAAAAGTTGGCGCAGAGGCAGCTCATTAGCACCGAGCAGACATACCAACCACTGCAGAGGACGTTTTAATGTTTCCTCCAGTCGTCACACAACACCTGCTCTATGACCTGTGTTTACATTCGTGCCATCACACCCTATAACTTCAATGTTCTCCAATTGTGCATTCGGCTCTATGAAGCTAGAGACTATTGCCTCAGCAATGTCTCTGCTGGAGTTTGATGTCCGTGTAGTGTGGCTGAAGTAAGAAGAACCTGGCTCTGTGACGATGCTTATATTCTTCTGTCAGGAGTGCTTATATTCTTCTGTGTACTTGCTGTCACTTAGTAGAAGTTTGATCTTTTCAACCATCAAAACATATTCCCTCTATGTCACAATGAGCTTCATTTATCTGATTATCATCTGCTTTTTGGCCTACTTTCCCGTTAAAAATAAAAGAAAGACAAAACAAGTATTAAAAGTGGATTAATGCATCTAAAAAATATCGCCAAGTCAAAAAAATATCGCAAAGTCCAAAAAAAAAGCCAAAAAGAAATAAAAAGGTAAAATGAATATCGAAAAATTAAAAATTTGAATGTAGGGTATTGAGATGGGGAATTTGTGTATTGGTCGGTCGGTCTGTCTGTCCTCCCCTAATAACTTTTGAAAGAACATTCCAATTTTGACAAACTTTTTTTTTATTGGAAAGATCTCGGCGAGTACAGCTCATTCTTATATTTGATTTTTCGATTTGAACAGTTTTTGGTTCAACTTTGAATGGTTCAAACAACCTGTCTCGGGATGCTAACTTTTGAGTGAACAGTCTGATTTGAACAAACTTTTTTTTGTTTGAAAGATCTTATCAAGGATACTTCATTCCCGTATTTACATTTCAGATTTGAACAGCTTTTTGTTTAACATTGAACCGCTCAAGCAAGCTGTCACCCCTAATAACTTTTGAGTGAACAGTCTGACTTAAATAAACTTTTTTTTTTTTGTTCCAAGGATCTCAGCAAAGATATTTCATTACCGCATTTAAATTTTCAATTTGAATATTTTTTCGTTCAACATTGAACCGTTCAAGCAAGCTGTCACCCCTAATAACTTTTTAATGAACAGTCCGATTTAAATAAACTTTTTTTTTGTTCGAAGGATATCAGCAAGGATACTTCATTACCGTATTTAAATTTTCAATTTGAACATTTTTTCGTTCAACATTGAACCGTTCAAGCAACCTTTCCCCACCTAATAACTTCTGAGTGAACCGTCCAAATGGAATAAACTTTTTTTTTGTCTGAAAGATCTCAGAGAGGCTCATTCCCATACTTCGCTTTTTGATTTGAACCATTTTTCGTTCAATATTGAACCGTTCAGAAAAAAAATTTAACATTAGCGCCTACAGGAAATTTAAGTTGAATGTTGATCCTGAACTTAAAGTCGGATTTCCTTCAAACTAACTTTGTAAGAAAATGGTTTTGATAAATATTGTTTGTAAAGTACTTTTCTGAATAATCTTCTGTGAGGACTCTGATCTCGACTCCGACTCTGCAAACATGGCGGAAATGCAGGCTCAGAAAAAAAATGACTGACTGTGCAGACGATTTTTTGTTTATTTATTCATTTGTTTTATTTTATTTATTATTGTTTTTTTTTCTTTTTTTTGGCAGACGATTTCTTTTTGTAGCAAAAATTTTTCATTCACAAGGGCATTTTATTCTTTATTTATATTTAACAACTGGCAACGGATTAAAAGTGAAATTTGAGACATTTTATTAACAGACGAGTTTTCTTTTTCTTTCTTTTTTCTTTGTTTGATAAAATGTGTTTTGATGCTCTTTGTACTTTTATTTATTTATTTATTTTTTTAAAAACGATTGAGGATTTTTTCTACGGAAGAACCAACAGGAGATCAACATTGTGCAGAACTGATGTTACCAATACAGCAGCCGATCTGTCCGAGACTCTGATCATATCGTAAGCTTTATGGCAAGTGAAAATAGAGAGATTGTCCTTTTCTTGTGTTTTATATTTTTCTTTGCCTTAGTCTCCATTGGTTTTACATCAGGTATATACACATCGTCTGTCACACTGCCCAACGAGGGAGATTCCTCTTCAATGCTGTCAATATCGGCAAAATTGGATGTATTCTTCCTCTGTATGACACTAAGCTTATTTACTCGACTGAGAATGCTTTCTTCTCTTTCAATTTTTCTCCTCAATTTCGCCATCTCCCCTTTATCTATACCACCGATTATCATCTTTCTTGGTGCCCTTTGATCACGCGAAAAAATGATTTTCTTTGCCAGAATTTTAAATTCTTTTGGGCATTTGCAGTTTGAAGTAATATCGAAGCATTTGCATTTGCTGAGATCAAATAAGCTGTTGGCTTTGTTACGAATGTCAGTCAGTCTCGTCCGTAGTTGATACTATCTTTTTTCCTTTTGTAAACTTTCAGGATTGTATTGTATTTGTTGTGGAAACATCTCATTTTTTCAAGGCTGGTTTTGGAAGTGAGGCCTGTGTCCAGATCTCTTCCACATCATAACAAAGTGTGTGCGATATATAAAAAAAATGAGGGGTATTTTCCATTTTCTGTCTCGAGGTCTTGTCGTAGTTGTATATATTTTTTTATAATATTGGTGTAATTTGGAAGAGTATTGGACGGAAAGTTTTTTGGAGAGTCAAATGTCTGGCATAATACTTTATCTCTTGTGACTGCCATCAATTTTGATTTATGCAATAAATCGAATGTTGATTATTTCATAAATAATAAATATATATTTGATATTATTATTCATATGAAATTTTGAATTCATATTATTTATATCAAAATTTGAATCTGAAATTGATTTGGTTACGGTTTCCTTGTTTCGTATTGTAATATAACAGCAGTATAATCTTTTTTTAGCAATATTATAATAAGCCGTGCTGAATTCAGACTGAATCAAGGTACAAAATCGTAAGGTACAAAGTCTTTTAATGCAGTATTTTGGCATAGAATCTCAAAATGTCAATTTTTCAGTGAGACAAAAGGAGATTAAAAAATTGTCTGAAAATATTGTGATTTAAGTTTTTCCGCAACACCCTAGTGCACAACCTTTTCAGTGAAGGGCCACACCCTTAACAGGAACTCTATTGGAAGGCTCAGGAAGAGTAGCCCCCCCCCCCCCAAAAAAAACACAATCTTAAACTTTGAGAAATTGTCCATTATTTAAAAATATATTGCCATATACTTTGGGTTGAGTTCTTGAGAGTTGCTTTTGCCTTCTGGCGAAATTAAAAGATGATGGTCCTGACAGCATGCACCAGTATTTTGCTGATGTTAACAACTGTAAGAAAAATTGAAATACCGAATCTTTTCACTGAATGACTTCTTGGGAAAATACTAACTTTACTAAAATACGAAACTGCAAAATATTGCATATACATGATTCAGAGTAAAAAAGTACAACTTTTTCAGTGAAGAAAATGTTTGGAGCTTCTCATGCTTAGAAGCATTTCTTATGACAGCTGCTTAGCCATCAGCTTTGCTTGTTGAAAACTTCGCATGTTTTGGAAAAGGGGTTACATGTATGCAAAATTTTTGTAATTTTATGCTTTAATAATGTTGAATTTTATCACTTATTAAAACTAAAAAAATTAAACATCTTAATCAGCAATACAAAATCAATATAATATGATTATAACAAAAAAAGGCCTCTTGTCAAAAACTCTTGGCACAATCTACGAACAGTGCAAAAGCAACTGGGCCACAGTGCAAAGACAAAATTCTACCATTAGCTGGGCATTATATGAATATTTCAAAAAGTGATGAGTTAACAAAAAAGGAGTCATGATACCGAAAATTATAAACATTATACTGTTAAAAATTCAGGGAAATCCCATGAAATCAAAATTAGCAACTGTATGGCTGAGACTGAAATTTATGTACCAATTTTGATTTATGAGTTCATTGTTGATAGTTGAAATTCTCAGCATGCTTAGTTTTTCCCTTTTTTTTTTGGTTAATCATGAAGATAAAGATTTTTAAAACTCCAAAAGCCCAAACTATTAGAAACTGGATTTGCATGTATCACAGGACAGCAAGGCAATTTACTCCATTTCTTTCAAGAGCTTCAAGCTTCAGTACACCAAGAGCTCCAAATAATTTAATTTTTACTTCTGGAGCGAAAAATGTCCATTCGCCATGTAGTGAGAGCAAACATTTAAAAATAGTGGTTTAAAAAAAAAAAATACTCGTATTTGAAAAATACGTTTATATTGTTGTTTGATACGATTCGTTATGTGTACTACTCCAAAAATAAGAAGAAATATCGTAACCTGAAAGCCGATGCTAAAAGATTGCTAAAAAATTACAGGTAAACCCTAAAATAAAGCTTTACATGTGGCACCGAAAAACACATAAAAATATGCCAAAATTGCAAAGCATTTAACATATGAAAGTCAAATAAGTAGGATATTTAACATTCAAGTTGGAAACATCGGCCTTAAGCTATGAAGTAAGAAAAAAAGTGTGTAAATTTTTCAAAATGGCTTCTTTTTTTTAAATTTAATTTTCGTCGTGGTTGTTACCATAGCAATTAGGTTTGCTGCAGCAGTGTGACTCTAAATTGCTGCTGTCCGCTGGTTAGTAATTAAAATTCGGAATTTTCAGGTCCACTCGTTTTCCTACAAAGTCCTGAAATCTTTCTTTAAATGAATTTTGGAGCATTTTCATTTAGTGCGTGTATTTTAAAATCCTGTTAGGAACATCTTCTTTTGCTTTTTCTTCCCCCTCTGAGTTTTTTTTTTTTTTTTCGTTTTTAGCCTACTTTCCGTTAAAAATAAAAGGGACGAAAAAAGTATTAAAAGTGACTTAATGCATCTAAAATGTATCGCCAAGTCCAAAAAATATCGCCAAGTTCAAAAAATATCGCCAAGTCCAAAACAAAGTCAAAAAGAAACAAAAAAAAAAAAAAAATAAATAAATAAATAAATGAAATAAATATCGAAATATTAAAAATTTGAAAGAAGGGTATTGAGATGGGGAATTTGCGTCGGTTGGTCTGTCTGTCCCCCCCCCTAATAACTTTTGAATGAACATTCCGATTTGAACGAAATTTTTTTTTTTTTGTTGGAAAGATCTCGGCGAGTACAGCTCATTCCCATATTTGATTTTTCGATTTGAACAATTTTTGGTTCAACTTTGAGCCGTTCAAACTACCTGTCCCACGATATTAACTTTTTAGTTAACAGTCCCATTTGAACAAACTTTTTTTTGTTCGAAAGATCTTTTCAAGGATACTTCATTCCCGCATCTACATTTTCGATTTGAACAATTTTTCGTTCACCAATGAACCGTTCAAACAAGCTGTCACCCCCAATAACTTTTGAGTGAACAGTCCGATTTAAACATTTTTTTTTTGTTCGAATCATGTCGGCAAGGATACTTTATTACCGTATTTAAATTTTAAATTTGAACATTTTTGGTTCAACATTGAACCGTTCAAAAAACCTTTCCCCACCTAATAACTTTTAAGTGAACCGTCCGAATTGAATAAACTTTTTTTTGTTCGAAAGACCTTATCAAGAATACTTCATTCCCGTTTTTGAATTTTCGGTTTGAACAATTTTTCTTTCAACACTGAACCGTTCACCCCTAATAACTTTTGAGTGAACAGTCCGATTTAAACAAACTTTTTTTTGTTCGAAAGATCTCGGCAAGGATACATCATTACCGTATTTAAATTTTCAATTTGAACATTTTTTCGTTCAACATTGAACCGTTCAAGCAACCTTTCTCCACCTAATAACTTTTAAATGAACCGCCCGAATTGAATAAACTTTTTTTGTTCGAAAGATCTCGGAGAGACTCATTCCCATATTTCACTTTTCAATTTGAACCATTTTTCGTTCAGTGATGAACCGTTCAGAAAAAAATTTACATGAGTGCCTACTGGGAAATTTAAATTGAATGTTGATTCTGAACTTAAAGGCGGATTTCCTTCAAACTAACTTTGTAAGAAAACGGTTTTGATAAAAAATGTATGTAAAGTACTTTTCTGAAAAATCTTCTGTGAGGACTCGACACCGACTTCGACTCCGCAAACATGGCGGAAATGCAGGCTCAGAAAAAAATGACTGACTGGGCAGACGATTTGTTGTTTATTTATTCTTTTTTTTTGTTGAATTTATTATTATTTTTATTTATTTATTTATTTATTTTTTGGCAGACGATTTTTTTTTGTTTGCAAAAATTTTTCTCTCACGAGAGCATTTTATTCTTTATTTATATTTAACAACTGGCAACGGATTAAAAATAAAATTCGAGACATTTTATTAACGAACGAGGTTTTTTTTCTTTCTTTGATAAAATGTGTTTTGATGTTCTTTGTGCTTTTAATTTTTTTTTTTTGAAAACGATTGAGGAATTTTTTATGGAAGAACTATAACAGTTATATTCTTTAAAAGGTGCGACAAAACTTTATTCACTCGTTTATTTACTTTTTCTGTGTCCATTTCATTGGATGAGAGGGGTATATTTTGCTTTTAGAAATCAGCTTTAAGTGCTATAAAGGTATGCTTGACATAATTTTCAGTTTCAGATATTCAAGAGAATATTGATCAGATGCTAGAATGCCGATGTCGATGTATGGGAAACTAGGCTCGTTTAGTTCTTGACAGAACTTCTTGTTCAACTTGAAATTAAATTCAGTCGCGTGCCGCACATCGCTTCGCAGCGGGCCGCAGGTTGTGCACCCATAGTTTAAACCAGTCGTCGGAAGTATCGCGCTACAAGTAGCCAAACTACTGTAGTAGATACATTTTTTAGTAGTTTGTAGTGTAGCACACTACTTAAAAAAAAAGTAGAGTAGTGAGTAGCTCGATACAAAAAGAATAGTAGTTTGTAGCGGTTTCTGGAAATAACTTGAAAATACAAGAAGAAATGGAAAAAGGAATAAAACAAAAAATAAGAGAACAAAGTAAAAAGCAAGATTTAATTGACTCTGACTGGTGCCAATCTTGCGCGAATACAGCAGCGGACGCAATTAGAAATAAAAACCATAAAAATATGAGCTGATCTTAGCTACATCATTTTGACGAAATACATTCTATCTGTTTGATGTCATTGGTTTATTTGGGCATCATAATTTTTATATTCCTTCAAATAATTTTCATGCTCCTAAATATTCCCTGGCAAGTCATTTTAAAAAAATCCAACGTTGAATTCTTTCAATCTTTCAAATTTTGAATCCTTTCTTGTGGCGAATATTCGTAAAAATTGTAAAAAAATCTAAAAAAGATAAATTTTAGCAAAAAAAAATTAACAAATAGGAAAAGTAACAAATAAATTCAAAGGCTATTCCTAGATCTATTCCATATTCAAATGAGTTAATTTATTAATGTAAAATACTTTTCGAATTTTTTCGGTCAATCCTCAAACGGTGTATGCTTTTTATTTATTTATTTTTTTAAAAAGTAGCGAAGTAGCGACTACAATTCAAAAGTAGTTTGTAGTCACTACATTAAAAAAAAAAGTAGTTGTAGTTGTAGTTAACTACATTTATAACAAAGTAGTTGAAGTTCGCCACAAAATAAATGTAGATTTTCCAACTACTGGTTTAAACCAATAAAAAAAAAATGCTTTTTATGAGAAAAAGCTGCCCTTTTATCAAAAAAAAAAAAAATGTTTTGAAGTATTTTAATTTTGATTGATTAAAATTAAAATTGTGTACTTTTATCATTAATGAAATGACGATTGTACCACAAACTTCACTTTTTCATTGTTCAACAATGCAGCACCCTTCCGAAATCCGTAATGGTGCGGAACTCTTTTCTTTTGAAGATTCTTCAAAGGCATTTCCTGAGCACCTAAAGAACCATTCGAGAGTCCATCCCGGAGAAGAACCCTTTCCGGCATTGTTCACAGACATTCACTCAATCTTCAGAGTTGAAGAAACATCTGATGACCCATACTGGGGCAAAATCGCATTCTTATGGACATTGCTCTAAGGTATTTTCTCGGGCTTCAAATTTAATGAGGCATATGAGAGTAGTCCATACTGGCGAAAGACCATATACTTGTGAACACTGTTCAAAGGTATTTTCCCGTTCTTACATTTTAAAGAGACATTCGATACTCCACACTGGTGAAAAACCCTTTTCGTGTAAACTATGTTCAAATGCGTTTTCTGACGCTTCAACTTTAAAGAGCCATTCGAGACTCCACACTGGTGAAAAACCCTTTTCGTGTGAAATCTGTTCAAAGGCGTTTACTACCGCTTCAAATTTAAAGAGCCATTCGAGACTCCACACTGGTGAAAAACCCTTTTCGTGTGAATTATGTTCAAAGGCGTTTTCTTACATTTCAGCTTTAAAGAGACATTCGATACTCCACACTGGTGAAAAACCCTTTTCATGTAAACTATGTTCAAATGCGTTTTCTGACCCGTCAACTTTAAGGAGCCATTCGAGACTCCACACTGGTGAAAAGCCCTTTTTATGTGAACTCTGTTACAAGGCGTTTTCTGACGCTTCAGCTTTAAAGACGCATTCGAGACGCCACACAGGTGAAAAACCCTTTTCGTGTGAACTATGTTCAAATTCGTTTTCTCACAATTCTGCTTTAAAGAGACATTTGAGACTCCACACTGGTGAAAAGCCTTTTTCTTGTGAACTCTGTTCAAAGGCGTTTTCTTACGCTTCGGATTTAAAGAGACATTCGATACTCCCCACTGGTGAAAAAGCTTTTACGTGTGAACACTGTCTAAAGGCATGTGCTCATTCTTCCCATTTAAAGGAACATTTGAGAATGCATGCTGGAGAAAAACCCTTTACGTGTGAACATTGTTCAAAGGCATTTTCTCGTTCTTCCGATTTAAAGAAACATTTAAGAATCCACACTGGGGAAAAACCCTATTCGTGTGACTATTGTTCAAAGGCATTTACATGCTCTAACTCATTAAAACTACCTACATTTAAAAATTCATGCTGGGGAAAGCCAGATTCCCCAGAAAAATGTTTGAAAGCGATTTTTGTCAAATTAAACGTCATTCATGTGACATTTCTTTAAAGGCATTTTCTCCCGTTTCTGGTTTGATTTTGATTTGACATCTAGATTTCTAGCGCCTGGCACAAATTTTAACGCTTGTTTTGGATCACAATGAAGCTTTTCTCTCCTAAATCATCGTGCCCCTATTGACCCAAAATGTAAAGTTTGTAAAAGGGATTTTAAAATGCAATCTTTTCTTTTCTTTTTTTTCTTTTTCAGATCTTTTTTAAGTAAAAGGCAATGAGTAACAGTAGTTCAGTTGAATAAATATTTTTAAATATTCAGACATATATATGTAATTTCATTCATTAAAAATGGCACCTTGGTTGTTTATTTTAACGCCTAGAAACGTATACCAGGCTTAATTATGGTTCCTAGATTTAAATTCTTATGCCTAACTCTGCCCACTCTCCCAGTTTAGGTACGCATATGAGAGCCCACACACGTGGGGAAAAACCAAGCTCACGTTAATTCTGTTCCAGGGATTTTCCATGACTGCATTTGAAGAGGCGTTTGAGAGCCCGTACTGCCCAAAAGCCGTATTTGAACGTTAGTCAAAGACATGTTTTCGGGCTTTACCTTCAAAAAACATATGACAGGCCTTTGTGGACGGGGAAAATGTTCCCGTGAATGACGTTCGACTTCATTTTTCAACGCAAGCGTCCAACAAATCCGAAGCAGCATTGCAAATTAACTGGTGAAAAAAAAAAAAAAAAAAAGCGAAACTTTCCACTAAAGTGAGCAGAAGTTGCAAAACTCAATGCCCAATCATCTAAGCAAAAGAAGTTACTTTTTTTCTTAAATATCTATGACAATGTTGATCCTGAAAGCAATCTTTTTAATTTAATATTTGACATGCATCTTAAATTTAATTTACAGAATATCAGAGTAGGCCTATTCATCAAAAATTGTTTGCATTTATTAGGGATGACCGATAGCATTTAAGCGTACCGTACTCGATTTTGGACACGCGAAAAGATGCACGCCTATCATTGGTCGAATCGACATGTTATAGATCTCCTTTCGCCACCAAAATAAAGGCAATGCTATTCTGAGATACAGCTCATATGAATTCTCCCAGTTCTCCATAAAAATAAAAGACGAATATTTAATTAAAAAATTAATAATTTCGTGGTAGAAAATGATAAGAGAATTTTTATAACAAGAAACATTAAGTTCATGACAGACAAACTTCTTTGATAGAATTTGAAAGGAAAACAAATAGCAATAGAGTATGAGAAATTCGTGTCCGTCATATCAAAAAATCGTTTTCTGATAATTAGGGTTTTTTTAATTGCTTATTTTAATTGTAAATGCTTTTTTAAATATTTTTCAACGCTCTATTTATTAGCTTATAAATTAAATTGTGCAGCTGTTATGTTTTTTGTAGGAATGTGGTTTCTAAAAATGATTAACAGGTAATTATTTATAAGGATAATATAAGTTTTTTTTTGTATACTTTTTCAGGTTATTAAAACTGTTAAATATGTAGGATACTTTAATGTGCATTAAATCTTTTTATGTAAACGTTATACTTCTTTTGCTATTAGCTCTAAAATATTGGAAAATATAATTGAATCAATTGTAAAATATATTATTTTGCAAAGGGAGGGGCTATTATACATCAGTAAAGCTTTTAACAAAGTTAAAAATTTGGAAATTATAGCTGTCGATTTCTGCAAGTCCGCTGAATTTAATGTTACTTTCAAGCGTGTGAATTTAATAGATATAAATATTCCATTTCGTTTCCTATTCTGATAAATTGCTAGTGGTATCTGTGAATTACTTTGGCGTATATAAATACATAATTTGTTCTTCTGCTTGTCTTGCATTCTTTTTACTCCATGAATGTTTGATGCAACTGAAAATTAAGAGAGGGAAAAAATTTATATTTTAAGGTAGCACTAAGTACTCGACACTAAACTTTTTTTTTATTTTTTTAATTAGACGAGATGTTAAACGAAACCCAATAAATACGGTTTTTAATAGGACTAAATCATTTAATTTCTTCATTTAAAATTTATGTACCTTGTTCGCACGAAATACTTCATCAAGGCAAGTAATCCGGAAATTTTCTTCATTAATGATTAGTCGGATAATTACTAAAAACGATTTACAGAAATTCCTGTTGAAAGAAAATGTATATGAACATTTTTAACTGTCTAATGATTAATAATTCTTGAACTGATAGAACAGATGCTAATATACAAGTATGTACACATATCGCAAGAGTAATTATAAAAGAATATCTATACCTTAAAATACAAACACTTGAGTAAAAATTTTATATTTTACCCCTTTTACTTAAAAATAAATTTGTTAAATACTATCTTGTTCGCAAAAAAAAAAAAAAAATCTAAAATATGTAAAAATATAAAATATAATATTTTTGTAGCACTCTCAGAACTGTTTTCGAAGGGCGCGAACATTCATTTTTCCTATTAATCAAGAACAGTAATCCAATACATTTGGAGCACTGGTTTTAAGTTTTAAAAGAAAATTGCATTTCCGTAAATTGCTTTCCGTGTGTACATATAGATGGCACTACTACGTATTTTGGGATGAATTTGCATAGAAGTTGTTTCTATGTTTATTTTTGAAATCAAACACTTTTTAGCTTGATATCAACAATTAAAATTTTATTTATTTTACGATGACAAGGCAGCTAATCCCCCACCCCCTCCTAGCACGACATTTAGTCTGTTTTGACATTTCTTTCACTTCCCGTACTTTCCGAACCTATGGACGGCGATAGGCGATTGATTGACAGCAATTCGACCAATGATAGGCGTGCATCTTTTCGCATGTCCAAAATCGAGTACGGTATGCTTAAATGCCCCCGGACTGGAGCCCCCCCCCCCCTTGAAGCTCAAAATCATTTTTTTCAGATTTTTCTCTTCATGTGAATTGGGTAAAATGTCGTTTGTTCACATGTGTCCCCCTCTCCCCTATATAAACTAAAATCAAATTATGGATGCTTCTGTTTACATTTCCAAGTATCAAAGTTGGGTATTTTTAAGTTGGACACCCCCTATGAGGACTTTCTTGCTGCGCCACTGGTTACCAACTCCTAAAAATGTTTCCAATTAAACACGAGTCAATATGATGTCACAGAAATACACTTCGTAACCCCCTCACAGTTTTTGACGTGACAAATAGAGGAATGAAAGGGTTCTAGGCATGCCTTTGCTGAGTCAAAAGGAGGCAGTTTTCGAAAACACAAGTTCGTGAAATGCATATCAGTTTTCATTTAAGGCTGTTCAATAAACAATGATCACAAATAAATAACAAAATTATATAAACTAATCTTTCAAATGTTGATTCCATTTTGAAACAAATTGTAGGGACTTAACAGTGTAAATAATATTTTTGTGGAACCATAATACATTCATTACTATCCACTGTCAAAAATCAAAATTGCTATCCTTGCAATTGTACTTTTAAATAACCAAGAGACATTTATTCCAATATACTTTTATTTCAAACACATTATTTGCAGACGTTTCCTTTTACATATGCACTGATTAAAGAATTAGTCCGACTTTCATCATGAGGAAAGTGGAAGCGTCAAAATATGCTCTTTTAAATACATGACAGAAAAGAATTTGAATGTACAACTCATTTGAATGAATGTAATGTACATAAAATGTGAAAAAGTTTTATTCAATAAATTGAATAGTTTCGTTTTATAATCTTGTGCTCAAACATTGTGCTTTTTGGTAAACTAATAAAATTTTAGCATAAGCAGTAAGGGCCCTGCTCCACATTGACGTAAAGCAGAAAAATAAAGCAGAAACGTAAAATGTGTTACATAGTATTCATATGGAAAGTACCCGCATTTTCGGTTTCGGTCACGTTTTACGCTGATGTGGAGCAGGGCCCTTAAAGTTACAACCTTTTACCTACGAATAGAACCGCACCAATGCTTGCAGACTCTCGCTGGTGTGCTGAATTAATTTTAACTGCCAGTTTGATGGTAATCTCTGCTTCAATGCAAGAACATCTGCATTTTGAAACAAATTGTAGGCACTTTCGAGTGTAAATAATATTTTTGTGGAGCCTTAATAAATGTCATTACTATCCACTGTCAAAAATCAAAATTGCTATCCTTGCAATTGTACTTTTAAATAACCAAGAGACATTTATTCCAATATACTTTTATTTCATTTCAAACACATTATTTGCAAACGTTTCCTTTTACATATGCACTAATTAAAGAATTAGTCCGACTTTCATCACGAGGAAAGTGGAAGCGTCACAACATGCTCTTTTAAATACATCACAGAAAAGAATTTGAATGGACAACTCATTTGAATGAATGTAATGTACATAAAACGTGAAAAAGTTTTATTCAATAAATTGATTAGTTCCGTTTTATGATCTTGTGCTCAAACATTGTGCTTTTTGGTAAACTAATAAAATTTTAGCATAAGCAGTAAAAGTTACAACCTTTTACCTACGAACAGAACCGCACCAATGCTTGCAGACTCTCGCTGGTGTGCTGAATTAATTTTAACTGCCAGTTTGATGGTAATCTCTGCTTCAATGCAAGAACATCTGCCTACTCCTGCTCGGATTTTGATTATTCCAGACTAATCAGTCAACAAAAAGGACGAAACTGCAGTCTCTTGATGTCATAATGCAGTTATAGGTATATTTGCAAGCAACCATGATCACAGTCAAGATTCGATAACACAACCACTTTAAAAACAAAATTGTAAACTAAGCAGCTGTGGCTGACCCTTTACGCTGCTTACATAATGCTTCCATGAAATTTTTGGCTTTCAAGTTTTTTAAGGCTTTTCGTCATCCTTGTGTGCAGAGTGAGTGAATGCGTTCGGACAATAGTCACTGTTCGTCAGAATATGCCTCCCATTGTCTCTTTTAAGCTGAAGCGTAAGAAAATGGCGTCCAACACAATTAAAGGGCTTGGGAGATGAGGGGGTTAAGCGACAAAACAGAAATTGAGAGTAATTAAAGTTCCAATTTTTATTGTTGCAGCTTTTTTTTTCTGGTTTGGTTGTTAGTGTGCGTATGGAATCGGTTCAATGATATCTCCTTTTTGAATTAACAAGTTTTATAAACTTACCTGTATCCATTGTTTACCATTGTCCAGAGTGTTGAACTTATCAAGTAACTTACATTATATGACTTAAATTTCGTCGTTGACGTATCTTTTGAGATGGTATGTTCGATTTTGTTTTATTTTATTATTGCGACACTGGCAGGGCCGGTCGTAGGGACAAGCGACACAGGCGGCCACTTGGGGCGCCGAATTGTAGGGAGCGCCAAGTGTAGCAAGGGGAAATAAATGAAAAAAATAAATAATATATAAAATGAGTAAATGAAAGGGACTAGGAAAAAATTAAATTGCCTTTTTTTTCTTTTTATTATCTTAGCAAGAGCCCCGAAAACGCTGGGGGACCAAAAGTAGACGGGTGCGTCCACTCTCCCACGGAATGGCGTGGCTACGGTTTAGGTGGGCGGAGCATCTCGGTTTCTACTTCCAATGCGCATCTCTAGTGCGCATGAACGAGTGTGCACGATTAGAGTAAGAAACTATTATCATATGCCAAACTGGCGATAAAGTTCACTTTGTGGAAAAGAGAAGAATGTTGAAAAGAACCAATCAGGGGGTTTGACGGCGCAAGTATGTTCGGAGAACTATAGCTCATTGGTTTGGAGTTGCATTATTTGGCGCGTTCTCACTTATCTGGTAATTAATTTAACTAAATCCTATTTAACACAGTTATAGCATAGGTTGAAGTTAAAATGTATAAACAGAGGAATATAGTTAATAACGCAGTTAATGCAGGACTTAGCTGAACATATAATAAAAAAT